>SKCR01044088.1:0-107738 GCA_019454045.1 Zanthoxylum bungeanum
GCCCGTTTGAATAAATTAAATAAAAAAATCAAATTTAACTATTAAATTTATTTTACCGATTAATTCCAAATTAATCGCGTTTCTTTTCGCCACTGTACACTTTTAATCCCAGATTAAACAAAGCCCATATTAATCCCAGATTAATTTTCTTTCTCTTAATTAATCCAGATTAATTCCAATTTAAGTCAACTGTCATCGGTGAATCCTTGGGAAGCGACCCAAAGATCTCTCTGATATGTTGGCAGTAAATCCGGTTATCGGACTATCCGATAAAGCGGGTACCTCGTACTACGTGCTTACCGATTTACAAGACATGGTTGGCTTCTAGCAAAGCACCGTGCCTACCCAATTCTCCAGAAATATTCTTACTGGAATATATAATCTATGTCAGACGTAGAATACCTAGTATCTCGTATTTCGATCCAGTATCAGATGTCACGTGCTAGGCCTGGGGCTGGAATAGTGTCTGCCCCGTACGAAGCACATATCGGATATCAAACAACTAGTCTCTTCGAATCGGATAATCATGACCTTGTCACATTATCCCGATGGTTGCAACACAATAGAGAACGAGTTATGAATCCCTGCTTGATCATCATCTCCATATGTCTGGAGTGACACTTCCGTCTTGACATCACATCCAATACACTACGATTCTCGATAAACCCAATAGAGGCGTACACAGAACCTGTTAAAGCCCTGGACGACCAAAACCAAAGTTTACCGATTGTCGCAAGTATTAGCGACGTAAGTCTCAGGTTAAGACCAAATACATCTACCCTGACGCGGACTCCCGTAGACACATATACATACTACCAATGGGATTCCGCGGGGTCTATCCAGAGCGAAGCTGTTTTCCGTACCATCGGTAAAACACAACCTCCTATCGCACTTGCATAAGTATCCTATACTTAAACATATGAGAACTGTGCCGTTATGCTCTCACAACGCGCACAAGTGCAATACTAGTCTATTCTGCATTATCGATGTCCAGTCTCGATAATACTACGACTAGGGATATTTAATGATTAAACCTTTATGGATTGATACTGTCTCATATCATCTCAATCCGGAACTAATCATATGGACTTTTACCATTTATATGTATAGTAAATGAATTACGAAATGATAAAAGGCAATTTCAATATTACATAGTCAATTTTGTACAAAAACACAATGTCTTTTACAAACGGTGACGCTATGGGTCATAATTGTCTAACAAGTACATCTCGCACTTATTGGTTCTAAGGTTTCACCTTACAGCAAACAATGTCATCACAGGACATATGCCTAACAATCAAGGACTTCTCTCGCTCTCTCTAATTTTTTCACTCCATTGGTATTCTTTCTCTTAATTACTGATAATGCGGGCTTCGCCCCTGGGATTCATCCCCGAAACTAACACTGATGTGGGCTTCGCCCCCCTGGATTCATTCTTGAAATCAATACCGTTGTGGACTTCAACCCTGGGACTCATCCCCGAACCGATACTGATTCATTTCTGAAACTGATGACACTGTACTGTTGCTGCTTCTAGTTAGCTTGCCTTTGCCGCTTTCTCTTTTTTCTTCTTTGAAAATTGTGAATACAAAACAGAACAAACACAAAATGAATGCAAGTATGTTACGTGGATGCGTGCATGCATGAATGAATTTCCTACTCCGTTGGGTTAGGTCTTCTACCCATTCTTCCGGTGATCGTTCAGTCTTCTCTTCTTCAGGCAAAATACTGCTTCAACCTGTCTACGTTGATCGGCTCGGTGAACTCGTTCCCTTCCAAATCTGACAGTCTCACTGCCCCTTTTCCCATTACTTTCTGGACTATGTAGAGTTATTCCTAGTTAGGTTTGAACTTTCCCCTCGGGTCTGTCGTCGATGGCTTTGACTGTTTAAGCACTAGATCACCTTTTCTAATCTTGGTAGGAAGCACCTTCTTGTTGAATGCTCGAGCCAACCTCTTCTGGTATAACTGCATGTGACATAAGGACTTCATCCTCTTCTCATCGAGTAATGCCAACTGTTCAAACCTCTGCGAGTCCCATTCTTACTCAGGTAATTCTGTTTCTGCAAGTACCCGCATGGACTATATCTCAACTTCCACAGGTAGTACTGCTTCCATTCCGTAGACTAGAGAATAAGGCGTGGCTTCTGTTGCTGTTCTCACCGAAGTTCTGTACCCTTACAGGGCATACTGTAGCTTGTCAGCCCAATCTTTGTAGTTCTCTATTATTTTGGCTAACATCCTCTTTATCATCTTATTAGCTGCCTCGACAGGCCCATTTACCTGCGGTCTGTATGGTGACGACTTGTGATGTCATATCCCGTACCTTTGTATCATTGCCTTCGTTTCTCCTTGAAACTGTACTCTGTTGTCCGTTACTATATGATGCGGCATCCCATACCGAAAAATAATATTCCGGGCTATGAACTTTGCAATCTACTTTGCTGTGACGTTACGGAATGACTCGGCTTCCACCCATTTCAAGAACTAGTCTACTGCCACTAATATGAAGCGATGTCCGTTTGACGCGTGCGGTTGAATTTCCCCGATCATATCAATTCCCCATAATGAGAAAGGCCATGGCTCTGACAGCTCGTGCAACTCTGTGTGTTACAAGTGGTTCAAATTATCGTACGCTTGAAAATCATGACAGTGCTTTACCAGCTTCGCGCAGTCAGTTTCCATGGTCGACCAATAAAAGCCTTGTCTCACTATCTTACGGGACAAGTTCAACCCATTCATGTGCGGTCCACATACTCCGGCGTGTACTTCTTCTATTGCCTTTAGAGCCTCTTCTTTCCTCAGACACTTCAGTTGGATGCCATTTGCTTGTCTCTTGTACAGTTCTCCCTTCAAACTTTTAAATTGAGAAGCTAACTTCTGAATGACTATCCTGTCCTTTCTGCTCGCATCATCTGGGAATTCCCCTCGTTCCAGATATCTCTGAATGTCGTAATACCAATGTTTCCCATCGTCGACCTCTACTTCTAATATTCTCTCTATTTCATAGACGGGTTTGTTCGCTATCGTCAGTACTAGAGGTCTCATCACCAACTTCTCTGAATTTTTCCAAATTGCGGCTAATGTTGCTAACGCGTCGGCCATTTGATTCTCTTCTCACGGAAAATGCTGAAACTTACAATTGGGGAGGGCCTGTACCAGACTCTTGAGGTGGAATAAGTAATATTTCAACTGGTCTTCCTTCAATTCTAATTCGCATTGCATCTGTCGTATTACCAACATCGAGTCTCTGACGATTTCCACGCTCTTAGCCTTAAATGCTATCAGTGTCATCGGTCTAAATGTGCACGGTTCATACTCAGCCATGTTGTTGGTTACATCGAACGTTAATCTCTTAGCCATAGGCAAGGTTTCTCCTTCAGGGGTTACCATCACAATCCCGATTCCGGCTCCTTTGCAGTTTACCGCTCCGTCGAAGTACATCTTCCATCCTTGGATCGTTATCGCTTGGATTTCCTCATCTGGGAATTCAAACTTGTACCGATCCCCTTCTATCGGTTGTAATGCAAGGAACTCCGCTACGGATTGCCCTTTGATCACTTTAGAAGTGAGATACTCAATGTCAAACTTCGTCAGCAAGACCAACCATCTGCCTAGTTTACCTACTAACGACGACACTGAATGTAGATATTTCAAGGGATTCTCCTTTGCTAACACTTGGATCTTGTATGATTGGAAGTAATGATGTAACTTTCTTAATGCCCATACTACTGCCAAACAGATTTTCTCTACTTCCTGATAGCGGGCTTCATACGGAAGCATCTTCTTACTGAGGTAGTAGATTGCATGCTCCACTCTCTTCTCGTCTGCTTGTACCATCATCGCCCCCAGCGCTTCAGGTTATATGGCCAAATACAGTACTAAAGGTTTGCCTAGTCTCAGAGGTTTCAAGACAGGGGGTTTCACCAAGTATTCCCTGATCTTGTCAAAAGCTTTTTGACATTGCTCATTCTATTTCACCGGCTGATCCTTTCTCAGCAATTTGAAGATAGGCTCACACACGGACGTCAACTTGGCGATGAACAGACTAATTTACTGAATCTTCCCAAGGAATGCTCTCACTTCTTTCTTTGTCTTTGGAGTAGGCATCTCGGTAATCGCTTTGATCTTCTCAGGGTCTATTTCTATTCCACCCATTCCGATAATGTATCCTAGTAAATTTCCTGACGTTACTCCTAACACGCATCATTCCATTTCACCGGCTGATCCTTTCTCATCAATTTGAAGATAGGCTCACACACGACCGTCAACTTGGCAATGAACCGACTAATTTACTGAATCTTCCCAATGAATGCTCTCACTTCTTTCTTTGTCTTTGGCGTAGGCATCTCGAAAAACGCTTTGATCTTCTCAGGGTCTATTTCTATTCCACCCATTCCGACAGTGTGTCATAGTAAATTTCCCGACGTTACTCCTAACACGCAATTCTTGGGATTTAACCGTAGGTTATACTTATCGACTCGTTCGAGGAATTTCTCCAGTGCTTCTATATGTCTGCTCCTCATCTCTGATTTCACCATCATGTCATCCACATATACTTCAATCTCCTTATGCATCAAGTCATGGAATAACGTAGTGGCCATCCGTTGATAAGTGGCTCCTGCATTCTTAAGCCTAAACGGCATCACCTTGTAGCAATATATACCCCACTCCGTGACAAAGGCAGTCTTATGCTTATCTTCTTCAGCCATAATAACTTGATTGTACCTTGAGAACCCATTTGCGAACGAGTACATGGCAGATAAAACTGTATTATCAACCAGTACGTCTATATGAGGTAAATGGAAGTCATCATTCGGGCAAGCTTTGTTAAGGTCTCGATAATCCACACATATTCTGTCCTTTCCGTCTTTTTTCGACACCGGCACAATATTTGCCAACCACTCGGGGTACTTCACCACTTTCAGAAATCCCACATCTATTTGCTTCTTGACATTTTCTCTAACCATTTCGGCCCACTCATGTCTCATTCTCTAAAGCTTCTACTTTACTGGCCTCATGTTTGGATAAGTCGGTATCACATGTTGAGCAATGCTCCTGTCTACGCCAGGCATGTCCTCGTACGACCAAGCAAATACTTTAGCATATTTGACTAATATCTCTTCTAATTTTTCCGCTCATCAAAGGTAACCTCACTTGCAATAAAAATATCCTTGGGGCTCTCAGGCGTGCCAAGGTTAAACGTGTTCGTTTTGGTTGAGTTGATATCAAATATTCTCAGATAGTGCAAGTTGAAAGGATGAGACTCAGGCAAGTAAGCAAAATGATTGCCTTTATTACTAGCAAATGCGGGAGTACACCCAAATAAATCAGGAAGATAAATGTCTTCTTCATCTACAGACACTTCATCCTCTGCAACTAGGTTTTTCTCAGCCTCCTTGTTCTCCTCGAGGTTTAGACTCTCCAGTTTTATCAGCTCTTCTTCCCACTTATCTTCTTCCTTCGTAACTTCTTCCGTCAGCAGTTTCTCACCCACCATGTCTTGGAAGATCTCAAACCCCGGTACCATGACCCCATTAACTTCTATTGGTTCAGGTTCTCCTTGATATCACGTAGCCTTCACATAGAATTCCATCAGCTTCAACCCTTTCTTCTTAGCCTTCGGCTTATCCTCATCAGACTTGTATCCCAAACCCCTCCGGGTGGTCTGCCCCTTAAAGTCGGGCAATGTTCCTCCAACACCTGAGCCTGTGCCTGGCTCGAACTTCATTTTCTCCATGATCCTAGCCACCTTAGCATTTACCCTCTCCTCAAAGGTTGCCGACACTTGGAATCTCGTGAAAGGTAGTATTTCCAAAGCGGTTACAGTATTGTCCACCTCAGCTCTGATGGCGACAATCTCTCATCCTTATGGAAACTTAATGGCCTGATATAAAATGGAGGGCATGCCCCCAAGCTTGTGAAACCATGGCCTTCCCAACAACAAAGCAAAAGTGGCTGGGATATCCAACACTGTGAACTCAACCTCATCCTTAACTGGGCCTACTTTGACCATCATAGCAAAAGTACTTTCAACTCCACGCTTGCTATCATAATAAGCCTTGATAGTCATATTGGAGAGACTCAGCTTCGTTGTCTTTATACCCAACCTTGCCAAAATCTTCAAAGGGCATACGTTGATAGATGAGCCGTCATCTACCATCACACAAGATGTCTTCTTTCCTCTCACTTCAGCTCTGATGAATATAAGTCTATTATGGTTCCTTCCCTCATCTGGGAGTTCTTCCTCGGAAAAGGTTATTACCTGCGCAGCTACCTTCCGTACTGATCCCACAAACATCATGGGGTTGGCATCCTCCGACACCCTTATCTTACTCAAGGCCTCAACCATGGCCCGCCTGTGCTCCTGCGATACACACAGCAACTCCCAAATGCTTAGATGTGCTCGTGTCTTCTTCAGCTGACGTAGCACTACATTACCTTCAGCATTGTCCCCATTTTCTGCTATTTCTCTTCCATCTACCAACATGTTCTTACCCTTTTATGCGGTATCACTGTAGAAACACCCACTGCGGGTCATTCTCTTTTCCTCATCCTCATCACGGCCGGAGAAGTCTAGCCATAAGTTCTTCCTTTGCTCCATTTCATCCTCACTGTTGCTATCCCAAATCCCTAGGAAAAAGGCTTGGTGGTCGAAGGTTTGGAGGATGAGGTCTTCGGGTAGGCTAGAGCTAATCATGTAGGTAGGTGGCGGTACAGACTGATATTTTGGCATGGGGTTTCTGTGTGTGTTGGGTTGCTCCTTTTCGGGGTCAGGTATTTTATAGGAGTCGATGAGGTCTTGGATTTCATGCCTAAGGCGGTCACAATTATCGGTTTCAGGGCCCTTCTACTGGTGTTATTGGCAATATAGGTTCAGGTTGAGGTGTGGTGGTGGAGGGTGTGGAAGTGGTTTTGATTTCAAGGGTTTTATGAGTCTTTGCCTCGCCAATTTCTCAAGCACCTTGGACAAAGGTCTTCCCAGATTAGAGAAACCCCGGTTTCTGACGACAGCTACTTCAGTAAAAACGGGTTTAGCACCAGAGGGTCCTCCAATTGTCCTATTGTTCAGGCCATAAGAATTCCTGTTCTCCGCTTCATCTTCCTCAATGTCCATGAAAGTCTCACTCAACTGTCAGAAATCAGTGATCACGTAGGTCATCCTCCTCAACTTGCCATAGATAGAGGGTTTGGTACCCTTGATAATCATCTTGATTTGGTCCTTCTCCGAGGGCCAAGTCTGTATTTTCAAAAGCTGGCTTCTCCAGCGTTCCACATAATCCTTAAAGATTTCTTCTGGCTTCTGCTTGGTATTCTCTAAGTCGTGAAGTGATAAGTCGATCTCTAAATCTGTGACATACTGGTTCAAAAAGGCCTCTGCTAGTGCCCTCCAGTCATCCTTAATCTTCCTCTCAAGGCCATGATACCATACCACATGTGCCCCCTCAAGCGACATCCCAAACATCTTCTGGACCTGGCGTTTCAACAGACCCACCGAGCTCATTAAAGAAACATACTGTCGAAGATGGACCTCGGATCCCCGTTCCCGTTGAACTTGGCCATGTCAGGCATCTTAAACTGAGCCGGTAACTACTCTTCAAAAGTCATTGCCTCATAGTCCAGTAAATCATCTTGCTTACCCCTAATCTTTCGGGTAACTGACTCTACTTGATCTCAGAGTTTCTATAATTCAACCTGAGACCCGGCTGCCCTTCCCATCGCATACTCAGCCATATCATCATCGAAGACAGAGATATCATCACTCAGTCTATTTGGAGGGTCCTCACGCCTCTCATTCTCAGAGACTCCCCCAGCACGGGGCACAACCATATTAACAATAGCAGTAGTCAAAGCTTGCAGTTGCTCGGTAACCTTAATGATACTGTTCTCCAGCTGATCCATACGGGATACCTCGTTCTCTGATTCACTCATGTTTACTGACGACCTTTTGACGAGTCTGCCCTCTTCCCTAACCTAACGGGTATCTACGATGTCTTCTAAAACTCTAAGTTAGCATGTAAGCGTGCAATGCATGGAATACATAAGTCGGACCATTATCATTTTAAAGCATTCAATCATACTATTGCGATGTGTAAACTTGTCCTAGTTGAAAAGGCCCAACAGGTTTACACTTTTGCGATAACATAGCTAAATAACTTCAAATGATACGAGGCCTAAATATAAAATGGCCCATCGGTATTTTAGAAGCTTTCGGACTAATTACCATAAAGTACAGACTCATCCCAGTTTAAATAGCCCAACAAGCCCATACCTCATGACAAAAAGTCCAACTTAATCCAAAAGACGACGGTCTTAAACGCTAGCATAAAGGGATAGTTTCTATTAGTCCTACAACTATAGTTCATGCGCAGGTTTATACATGAATAGACAAAGGCTCTCATCGATGAAGAATTGCCCACAACTAGGACTCCCCACTCAAGGGTTCAAGCGACCAAGTGAGCACACCTTTTTTATACGCTAAGGTACGTGCCAACGAGTTATGGTGCGTGATTGACTGTCAAATGGATTTCCTGTTGTAGATTCCTCAGAGGGAGGGTGGAGCAAACTCTCTTAAATACCAAAACCTCTTAGGCTCTTATCGCTTAGTGACAGGAATAAACAACGAGTCCTCCAAATTAGTCCATCACAGTAAGCTACGAGTACATGATTATCTAGGTGCCTTCACATCTTTTCCTTATAGAAAGGTAGTGAATGAAGGAAGAAGACATCAAACCATTACCTAGCCTTAATAATGCCTTCGATTAAACCCCTTCAACCCACTATAGATGTGGTTAACTAAAGCATAAATCACAATCATTATAAGATATTATTTCGGGGCTGATTTTCTATCCCCAGTGGAGTTGCCAGAGTGTAGGACACAAAAATCGGCTACGCTATTCTAGGCTCGTGGCCTAGTCGGGAGTATGGAATAGCCCGTGGGGGACTAAACTGGAGAATAATGGAGTCACCACCTAGTGTGAACTGGGAAAATGATTTAAGGCCGCACTGACCCCTCGCAAGGGAAGACATCAAACCGTTGGGTTCGGAACGGTCCCTTACTTATGCCACTTATAATGAAAAGATTTGTGCAATAATTTAACCAAGTATACGCAACCTATATATACAAGAATAACCTACATCTAAGTGTGCATACAACATATATCTAAGTTTACATGCATAAAAGTAAGTCGGCATAACGGTTAGCACGCAATCACATGAACGCATTGAATCGATAAACATGGCAATAGAAATAAATAATAACATAAACGTAGAAGAGACATAATTAAGTTCCTAATGCGAAAGAAATAAATAAATCATGCTTGAAAATAATGTGCTAAATGACTAAATCATGCATAAAAATAACATACTAAACAACTAAATCATGCATAAACTAATAACATACTAAACGACTAAATCATGCATAAACACAAGGTTGGATGAAACGAAATACGTGTGTCTCTCAAGCGGTACATGGCATTGTATCCCGAGTGTAGACCACAATACCGTCCATTCGGATTCGGCTACGGAATTTACGTCCGGGTTTCCATCCGATATACCGCAAGAGATAACACATATTCCATTCATCCCATGGCCATAGCATGCATTAACCAACAGTACTCATGTAAAGAAACATTAATAAAAAATAGAAAAAGAATGGGAATAAATAAAATGATTCCCTCAGGTCTAACCTTTTAAGTCGTCTCTTAGAAATGCGTTACGCGGTTGTCGGAAGGGTTGATGTTCCGCGGCTTTTTTGATTTACTGGTTCGTTGTTTTCCTTCGTTGCTTCACTGTTTTGGGCTGCTGTTTTCTCTATTTTTGGCTGCTATTTTTGCTATTTTTGTTGTTGTTTTTGCTGTTTTTATTGCATTTTTTGGTGATTTTAGGACTATTTTAAAGTGCGGTTTTTTTAGTGGTTTAAGGGTGTTCTAAGGCGCAGTTTTTTGGGTTTTAAGGGCTGTTTTTGTGTGCAGTTTTTTGGGTTGAAGTGTTTGGGTAATTTGGGGTGTTTTAAGGTTTAGATTTTTGGTAACTTGGGGTGTTTTTCTGTGCAGTTTTTTTGGTAATGCAAGGGGATTTTAGGGGCTGTTTTACGACGGTTTAGGGGGTATTTTGGGACTATTTTACGGTGGTTTATGGGCTGTTTTATGGGCTATTTTACGGTGGTTTAGGGGGCTGATTTGGGCACTATTTGGGCGTGAATAAATGGATGGTTTTCTTACTGTTTGGCGTGAATGGAGGGCTTAGAGAGAGGAGGGGGCGTGACTGAGAAGGGAATGTTAGGGTCTCCAAGGTTGGGTTTATGCTTCTTTTTATAAGCAAGGGTTGAGGTTTTACCTTATAAGGGTAGGAAAGGAATATTATGTAATCATGTGGATATCTTTTGATTAGTGTGTCATAAGGAAAGGATCTCTTTAATTAGGAAGGTAATTTGATTTGATTTTATTTGATTTGATTTGAGAAGGTGATTTGTCTTGATTTTAGCATGTGTTTAATGTGTGATTTTGATATTTTGGAAGGTGATGGGCGTGTATTTAGTCTATTTAGGCGTGCGTTTAGTTTATTTTGGTGGGCTCGGTGTGTGGCTTGGTGGTGTGTGGCTTGGTGTGCGACTTGCGGGGGTTTGGGCCGAGGATAAATTTAAAAATAGAGGCTTAACAAGCAAACCCGAAGCTAAAAAATGAATTAAATCAAACAAGGTGTTAATTTCTGACTTTCCCTGCCGACGTCTATTTCTCGTGACTTCCAAAACTTAAAGAGGACTGCCTCTATACGAGACTCATCATCGGGACTTACATGCAAAAATGTAATGCCTACAAAGGTCATTTTGGATAAATTCACCATTGCACTTGTCTCAATGAATTGGTGCTCTCTAGGGGTTAGATTGTCATAAAAATAACTCACTAAGCGCCAACTCTCATACCCATGGTGAGGAAAACTAGCTAACATCTCATTAAACCTCTCCCAAGTTTGATAAAAGGTTTCACTGTCTTTCTGGGAGAAGGTAGAGATCTGACTTTTCAGAGCATTAGTCTTATGGTATGAGAAGTATTTATTAAAGAATGGATGTTTCATCTCACCCCTTGATCCTATTAAACGAGGTTTTAAAGAATACAACCAGTTTTTAGCTCTATCCTTAAAGGAAAAGGGGAAGAACTTAAGTCTAATTGTGTCTATAGTCCCAAATATATCATAAAAAGGTTGTTACTGTTGAGATTTATGTCATTGAGCTTCATGTATTGTAAATGAAATTGATTATTGTAATAATAATAAATGCATTATTCATTTTATCAAAGTTGTTTAATTTATATCGAATATTGTGTAATTCTCTTTTTTACCTTGATTACTCTTGTACCTTCAGACTTAGTGTATGTTTGATGCACAAGAGGATTTAAGTCTGGAGCTAGTAATGTAAATAGTCCATAGAGAGCAAACAAAGAGGGTACTTTGTTTATGGTTTATCTATAGCTGCTGTCCATTCTCTACTTATATGATGACCTTGATCCAGGATTGTTCATGTAGTGATATGAGAATGAAGGAACCTTATATGATGAGATCATATAGGATTATACTAGGATAATATGAATTTATTTTAATATTCATTAACCAAAGAAATTCATTTTATCTAATAGATGGTCATATATGGATTTGATCTTAATTCTGAGTGTACTACGAACTCCTGCATGACAGGCTGTGTCCTTTGATTTACTAAGGTTGGTGTTGCATTTCCGGCCAATAACTACGTATTTTAGGGATATATTTTGGTGTGTAGCTGGGAACATTTTACATAGATATAGAATTCACTTCTTCTTACGAGAAGCAGAATAATATCTTTTTAAAAGTTGATTTGAGACTTGAACAACTTGAGCGCTCAATTTTTCTATTGCGAATAGAAATTGTTATATTCATAATTGTTATGAATTAATTGTTAATTATAGAATCAATGGTGCTTAATAGATAAAATATTTAGAGAGGATTAATGGACTTTTGACCCGGCTCTATTTATGAGATAATCGTTAAGAGCTATATCCATATGTAATTACTATATCGATGGACACCGAAGTTATTCGATTTATTTTATCCATCTACAGTAACGGGAGTTCAACTTTGAGTTTTTAGTGGAATAACACGAAGTTAATAATTCGTAATATTTGATTAAATAGTTAAATTAATATTTCAGAATTATTGGAGCTCGAAACGGTAGGTCCATTTGGTCCCCGTGCTAGCTCGATTAACTATAGCAAACCTAATATAATTAGACTACCTAATTATATGCTCACTTTATATTTATACATTATTAATGAGATTAATAATATTTATTGTCACAAACGAAAACTATGTTAAATTAGTTTAACTTAATGTTTTCTAGAATTCTTTGACTATGATATAATCAAATATTGATTATGAGATAATCAAGTTAGTAATAATTATGAGATAATTACTACAACATAATTGAAGATAATTTAATCATTATTAAGAAAGTGATTTTTATTTACCTTGGAGACAAATCCATATGGCTTGCCATGCTCTCCAATTTATTATGTTTATTAGGTGGCTTGTATACACTTAATAGTTTTGTCATTAGCTTATCCATTTTAATGATTTGGTATGGCCTCCTCATTTATGGGTTTGTTGTTGAAAGAAAGCATTGGATGCTTAACGACAAATTCCTTGTCTTTAATTTATCATTTGTTATGGCATTCACATTTTGTGTTGGCCATTGCAAGAAAGCATTAAATGCTTAATAAAAAAATTAGTTGGCTTGTGTAAGAGAAAATAATCTCTATCATTTCTCTCACTTTTAAGGTTAACATTTTGCATTCAGTCACTCAAGTGTTTTGAGAAAGAAAAGAGTGAAGAAGTTCAAACATTCACAAGTGTTGTAAGAGTGTTTGAAACTCCAAAAGCCAAACACCATTGTGATATCTTTTTTCTCTAAATTGTTTAAAGTTTAATCTTTGTGAGTGAAGTCCACACTTGGATTTATTGGTTTCGAGTCATAGTTCGAAAGATAGAGTGGTTGATCCAAGCGTTGGACAAATGATTAATTTCGGCTATTACAACAAATGGAGAAGGCAAAGAAAATTTTAAAGATCCATACCGGAGCCGGTACCCACACAAGCAACTTCCACCGCGCTAAGGAAAGTCGTTTCCTACAATTGATATCAGATCTTAAGGTTGAAAAGTTTTCTTAACTCTTTTCATTTTAGTTTTAATAATTTATATGAGATATAGATTATTAAAATACATGTTTTGATAAGTAGGCACAATTAGATTCATGAGATGAATGGTTTTAATGTTCATGTGATGAATGTATACTTTTAATTCATATGATGAATGTATTGAATTGGTCATTATTTTTTCCGGCTCTTATTTTTAATAGAAATGTAAGACCATAAGGTCATGTTCTTTCAAGTGTTGTAAGTTCATTTCTTTTGTAATAAGTCCATTATGTAACCCTATTTGCAACTTGAAGGCGCCGATGCAGCGAAGGACTTTTGGCGGAGAAATTTCATGAAAAACTCAACAACACTCTATGAAACAAGATTTGAGGACCAATGGATGCCTTGTATTTATTATACTAATTAGATTAGTATAGAAAATAAAAGCTCAGTCAACACAATTTGAAATATGATGATTTATGAAATTCCAGCCCCTGGTATCACCGTGGCACTGCGACACCAGAATTTTGGCACCGCGCTGCTGCGCTCTCTGTACTGAATACTCAGGACTTTCCCAACGGTGTCGCAATATCGCGCTCTCTCTAATGGGCTGAGAGCTCATTCAAGAGGCATTACGACACTAGTTGTAGCATCACAACGCCCTATCTGGGTGAAAATATGTGTTTTTAAAATGTTTATTAACATGTCATATAGCCTAGGGTGTCTACTCTTGCATTTTCACATGCCATAACATGTAGATATGTATGATATTCTAGTCATAAAACATTTAAAATTTAAATAAGAATATGAGATGCATGCAAATAGATTAATAAGTTTAATTGGTTTAAAGGTTTAAAAATTACGAATCCAAGTTTTAGAAACAAGTGGACCTTATGAGTACATTATTTTCCTTGCTATATCATATGGAAACCAGGAAGTAAATTCCTTGGCTGATTCCGAATGGACGGTGATATGGTATGCACTCGGGATACAATATCACGTACCTTTGGAATAAATAATGTGCTTTTATCAATTAAATGGTTTAATGACATTTGGTCCGTTTGTTGAATTCTAAATTTTAAAACCTATTAGTGGACTAATAATTTAAGAGTTAAATAACTAGATCACTAGAGCAACTTGATTAAATTAGTTTAATTAAGTTAGTTGATTAGTAGAGACTAATCGAGATTAGTGAATAAATTTTTAAGAGTTAAAATTGGTTAGATCACTAAATTATCATCTAGTATTAATAAAGTTATGACTTTAGCCGAGCGTAATCCAAAATTCGTAAGATACTAGTGAGATAGAAACCTTACACTTTTAAATAGTGAGTATGAGAGGGGTATACTACAATATATCTCACGATCTCCATTGTTGTCCAAAAATGTGACATTAAATAGGTGCCTCGAGATGTCTTTGTTTCGTCCTCCTACGTATAGTGTCTTTTTGGGTCAATATCAAGTTTGGATTCCGAAAATATAGGGACTCTAAATGTATCTGGTGATTTGACCTACCCTACGGCGGCACTTCACTAGATAATTCCAAGGGTTCCAAAATAATGGGTCACACTCTCAAAGGAATGATTAAGTTGTTAATCAAAGCTTTCTTGATCAAAATTACGGTAGTTGATTAATATAGGAATAAGAGTTATTTCAGATATATTAATCAATTGAGAATGTCTCAGTCTATCATGTGAATACT
The DNA here is from genome assembly GCA_019454045.1 of Zanthoxylum bungeanum. Lineage (NCBI taxonomy): Eukaryota > Viridiplantae > Streptophyta > Magnoliopsida > Sapindales > Rutaceae > Zanthoxylum > Zanthoxylum bungeanum. The sequence continues at coordinate 14,865 of SKCR01044088.1, forward strand.
TGACCTACCATACGACGGCACTTATTTGTGGGATGATAGATAACCATGGCGTAGTAATTCTTTTAGGTTTCTAATTATTATACATTGATCATGCTTTAATTTTATGCCTAAATGTTTGACAATTTTAATATGTGATGAATGAATGTTAAATGCGCGTTTATTATTTTTCAGCCATGGCATCTGTAATTATCTCAATTCTCAATCAACAAGAAAAATTAACTGGGAAAAACTATGTTAAATGGAAAAGTGACATGAATGCTATTTTAGTATGCGAAGATCTTAAATTTGTCATAATAGAGGAATGTCCTCCTGAGCCAGCACCAAACACTGGCAGAGCTGCACGTAATGCCTATAATAATTGGATTAAAGCTGATGAGAAAGCCCATAGCTATTTGATAGAATTTATGTGTGAGGTTCTTGCTGTATAGCATGAGCTTATGGCGATAACATCAATAATTATGCAGTCATTACAAAATATGTTTGGGAAACCTTCAGACCGGCAACAACATGAGGCAATAGCCTCTGTATTGACCGCTAGAATGAAGGACATCACATCACTCCGAGACCATGTTTTAAGGATGATGTCTCATCTTAATATGGCTGAAACCCATGATGCATGTATCAATGTGCAAAGCCAGGTGATAATGATCATGGAAACCCTTTCGAAGAGTTTATTACAGTTTAAAAGTAACTATTCTATGAATAAGTTGACTTTTACATTGACTGAACTACTAAATGAGCTCACCAATTACGAGTCCGTCATGATGGGTCATTGTAGGTCCAATATCGAGGCAAATGTTGCCGAATCTTGTAAATCTATAAAGAAGAAGAAGAAACGCAATTGGAAGGCTAAGGCAAAACCAATGAAAAAGAAGAACAACAAAGGCTCTAAAGGAACCAGTGTCAAAGGAAAATGTTTCCATTTTGAAAAATAAGGGCTTTGGAAAAGGAATTTTCAAAAATACCTTACTGAGCTTAAAGAGAAAAAGAATACATGTAAATATGATTTACTTGTCATTGAGTCTCTTTTGGTGGAGGATGATAAATCCATATGGATTGTTGATTCTGGTTCCATTAACTATGTTTGTTGTTATTTGTAGCTACTTGACTCATGGAGGGACCTTACTGAAGGTAGCTTTACCATGAGAGTTGGGACAAGGGATGCTGTTTCTGCAAAAGCAGTGGGAGTTTAAAATTTGAATTTTAATAAGTGTTATTTATGTTTGAATGGTGTGCTGTATATTCCTCATTTTCACAAGAATTTGATTTCTGTAGCAAAACTTATGGAATATGGTTTTTCTATTTCATTTAATAATAAGTCAGTTATTATTAGTAGAAAATGATTAAAAACAGCACGGGAAACTCTGAAAATAATCTATATGTATTAAGGCCGTTAATGTATGAATCACTTTTTAATACTGAAATGTTTTTGAAAAATCTAAAACTAAATGACAAAAGATTTCTCATAAAGATACCTATTTATGGCAATTTAGACTTGGTCATATTAACCTTGACCGAATAGATAGACTAATTAAGAACGGAGTTTTAAATCAGTTAAGACTCGGTATTTTACCTGTCTGTGAATAATGTCTAGAAGGCAAAATGAATGAGGGACCTTTTACTCGAAAATGGATAAGAGCAAAAGAAAAACTTAAGCTAATACATACGGATAATCTCAGACCGATGAATGTAAAAGTCCGTACTGGTTATGAATACTTCGTCATTTTCATTAACGATTATTCTAGATATGGGTATGTTTACCTAGTACATCACTAGTCAGATATATTTGAAAATTTCAAAGAGTATCGTGCTGAGGTTGAGAACCAGTTAGGTAAAAACATCAAAATTCTACGATCAAGTCATGGAGGAGAATACCTTGATAGAGATTTCAAGGAATTCTTAGTTGAGCATGGAATTTTTTTCACAGTTCATAGCACTTGGAACACCACAACAAAATGGTATTACAAGAAGGATAAATTGGACCCTATTAGATATGTTGAGATCAATGTTTAGTTATAGCACTCTACCTATTTCATTTTAGGGGTATGCATTGCAAACAACAACATATATCCTGAATGTAGTTCCTTCTAAGTCTATTCCTAAGACTCCATTAGAGTTGTGGAATGGTCGTAAAGCTAGTTTGTTACATTTCCGCATATGAAGGTGTCCATGTGCTAAAGAACAAGACTATTAAGTTGGGACCATGTTCACATGTGTGCCTATTTGTAGGCTATCCTAAGGAAACTAGGGGTGGATTCTTTTATAGTCCATAAGATAATAAAGTATTTGTGTCAACAAATACTAAATTTCTTGAGGAGGACTATATGAGAGAGTTCAAACCTCTAAGTAAATTGTTACTTGAGGAGTTACTTACTAGTATGACCAGTACACCATTGTCAAATGTTAACAAAGACATAACACCTTCTACATATGAATGCAATTTTATTCAGATACTATACCACCTAGACATAGTGGGAGGGATGTGAGACAATCTGAACGCTATCTAGGAAATAGGGAGGTGAAAATTATTGCATCACCTGATGGTATAGATAATCTATTGACCTATCGTAGTGCAATGGAAGATACTGATAAAGAGGAATGGCCAAAGCCATGAACCTCGAGATGGATTCGACATACTCTAACTCAGTCTCCGAACTTGTAGACCAATATGATGGAGTAAAACCCATAGGTTGCAAGTGGATCTATAAGAGAAGAATATGAATAGATGGGAAATTATAGACTTTCAAGGCTAGGCTAGTGGCAAAGGGTTATACCTAAAATGAGGGAGTTGACTATGAAGTAACTTTCTCGACAATAGCCATGCTAAAATCCATCAAGATTATTCTTTCCAATGCCTCATATTATGACTATAAGATTTGGTAAATGGATGTCAAGACTGGATTCTTGAATGGCAATCTCTATGAGAGTATCTATATAATACAACCAGATGGGTTCATTACCCAAGGTCAAGAGCAAAAAGTTTACAAGTTGCAAAGGTCCATTTATGGACTTAAGAAAACATCTAGATCTTGGATCATAAGGTTTGATACTATGATCAAGTCTTATAAATTTGAAGAGAACATCGATGAGCCTTGTGTCTACAAGCGCATCATTGATGATAAGGTGGTTTTCCTTATGTTATACGTTGATGATATTTTACTCATTGGGAATGATGTAAAGATATTATCGGACGTGAAAATCTAGCTAGCTAACCAATTCGAAATGAAAGATTTGGGAGAGGTAAGTTATATACTTGGGATCCAGATCATTCGGGATCACAAGAAACGACTGTTATCTTCTCAAGCATCCTATATCGACAAGACTCTTGTGCGATTTGGTATGCATAATTCAAAGAAAGGTAATTTACCTTCAGTATGGAATTCATTTATCTAAGGAACAGTCTCCTAAGACACCTCAATGAGTTGAGGAGAGGAAACATATACCATATGCTTCAGTAATTGGAAGTCTTATGTATGCTATGTTATGCACAAGACCGGACATCAGCTTTATAGTGGGAGTAGTCAGTAGGTTTCAATCCAACCCAGGATCAGATCATTAGGTACAGTGAAACATATTTTCAAGTATCTTCAGAGAATGAGAAATTATATGCTTGTATATATAAGTCATGATATGATTCTGAGAGGATGTACTGACTCTGATATTCAAACGGATGTCGATTATAGGAAATCAACATCTGGATCAGTATTCACCCTCGGTGGTGGGGATATAGTATGGAGGAGCATTAAGCAATCTTGTATTGCTGACTCCACCATGGAGGCTCAATATGTAGCAGTTTGTGAAGTAGCTAAGGAAGCAGTCTGGCTCCGTAAGTTCATGGCAGATCTGGAAGTTATTTCAGATATGGATAAATCACTCACACTTTATTATGATAATTGTAGTGGAGTGGCGAACTCCAAAGAACCAAGAAGTCACAATAGGGGTAACCATATTGAGTGGAAATATCACCTCATCAGAGAGAGAGTGCAGAAATGAGATGTCGCTGTCATGAATATTCCATCTGCAGACAACCTTGCTGATCCGTTTACAATGACCTTATCGGCTAAAGTGTTTGAATGTCACCTAAAGGGTTTAGGATTAAATGATATGTCCCATTTTCTCATGTCCAAGTAGGAGATTACATGATATGTCCCATTTTCTCATGTCCAAGTGGGAGATTGTTGGGATTTATGTCCTTGTGCTTCATATATTGTAAACAAAATTTATTATTATAATAATAGTAAATGCATTATTCATTTTATCAAAGTTGTTTGATTTATATCAAATATTGTCCAATTGTCTTGTTTACCTTGATTACTCATATACCTTTAAACTTAATGTATGTTTGATGTACAAGAGGATTTAAGTCTGGAGCTCTTAATTTAAATAGTCCATAGAGAGCACAGAAAGAGTGTATTTTGTTTATGATTTATCTATAGATGCGGTCCATTCTATACTTGTATGATGACCTTGATATGGGATCGTTCATGTAGTGACATGGGAATAGAGACACATTGTATGATGAGATCATATACTAGTGGACTAAGATAAATATGAATTTATTTTAATATCTTTTAACTGAAGAAATTCATTTTATCTAATAGATGGTCATATGTGGTTCGAACTTAATCCTGAGTATACTATGAACTCTTGCATGATAGGCTATGTCTTTTGATTTTCTATGGTAAGATTGGTGTTGCATTCCCGGCCAACAACTATGTATTTTGGGGATATGTTTTGGTGTGTAGCTGAGAACGTTTTAATAGATATGGAATTCACTATTTCTTATGAGAAGTAGAAGAATATCTTTTTTAAGAGTTGATTCGAGACTTGAACAATTTGAACACTCAACCTTTCTATTGCGAATAGAAGTTTATATTAATAATTGTAATGAATTAATTATTCATTATAAAATCAATGGTGCTTAAGAGATAAAATATTTAGAGGGGTTTAACGAAATTTTGACCCAGCTCTATTTATGAGATATTCGTGAAGGGCTATATCCATATGCCATGACCATATCGATGGAAACCGAAGTTGTTCGGTTTATTTTATTAATCTACGATAACAGGAATTCAACTTTGAGTTTTAGTGGAATAACGCAGAGTTAATAATTCATAATATCTAATTAAAGAGTTTAATAAATATTTCAGAATTATAGGAGCTCAGAACCGTAGGTCTATTTGGTCCCTATGCTAGCTCGATTAACTATAGCAAACTAATATAATTAGATTGTCTAATTATATGCTCACTTTATATTTATATATTATCAATGAGATTAATAATATTTATTGTCACCAATGAAAACTATGTTAAATTAGTTTAACTTAATATTTTCTAGAATTCTTTAATTATGAGATAATCAAGTTAGTAATAATTATGAGATAATTACTACAACATAATTGAAGGTAATTTAATCGTTATTGTGATAGTGATTTTTATTTACATTGGAGACAAAGCCATATGGCTTGCCATGCTCTCCAATTTATTATGTCTATTAGGTGGGTTGTATACACCTAATAGTTTTGTCATTAGCTAAACCATTTTTATGCTTTGGTATGGCCTCCATATTTATATGTTTGCCATTGAAAGAAAGCATTGGATGCTTAATGAAAAAGTCATTGTCTTTAACTTATCATTTCTTATGCTTTGGTATGACATTAACATTTTTGTGTTGACCATTGCAAGAAAGCATTAGATGCTTAATTACAAGGTTAGTTGGCTTGTGCAAGAGAATATAATCTCTACCATTTCTCTGACTTCTAAGGTTAACATTTTGCATTCATCCACACTAGTGAGAAAGAAAAGAGAGAATAAGTTCAAACATTCACAAGTGTTGTGAGAGTTTTTGAAATTCCAAAAGCCAAACATCATTGTGACATATTTTTTTCTCTAAATTATTTAAGTTAATCTTTGTGAGTGAAGCTCAGTTTGTTAGTTTTGAGTCATAGTTCGGACGATAGAGTGGTTGATCCAAGAGTTGGACATCAAAGGATTGATTTCAACTATTACAACAAAGGGATAAGGTTAAAAAAAGTTATAAGGATCCATACCAGAGCCGGTGCTCACACAAGCAAATTCCGTCGCGCTAAGGAAAGTCGTTTCCTACAGCTACAACCTCTTCAAACTATTTAATGTGCACATAATGGTTCTCATTCTACAAACCACGAAAGGTTGGGAGATACTGTATCATGTCAAGTTTAAAGTCTATATGTGATGCATTAGTGGGAAACATTATACATGATGGTGTAGCTGTGCGAGTGGGATGGAGGTACTCCTCAAAAGTCCTAATGGGTGGTCTCTCATACTCTCTCATGTTGAGTGTGCTAGATGTAGATGGCTGTAGACATTGCATTTTTACATGAGCCCGATTTTGAGCCTTGTATGGAGGCTCTACCTGAAAAGTTACATAAGTTACGAAAACCAATGCCGAAAGGAAGGAAAACCTCTAAAATTAGCCCCTCATCAAAATCGGACTCACTATCCCACCTCGGATTCACTCAGTCAAGCCTCTACTTCAAATCATAATCACGGATCATCAGCCCCATCCTCGACCTATGACCCACCATGCACGCCCAAAACCCCATCCAATCCACAAACCCTAAACCTTCATCAAATTATTTTCTATTCAATGAGATTTTGGGATCCATCCTTACCAATTTAACAGGATTTAAAATCCCATCCTTACTAATTAACAAGATTTAAGATCTCCTCATCACTATATTTATGAGATTTTATTCTTGAAATAATTGAGAATATATCTCCTAACTTTCATGATTTGTTTTCCTATTTGGAAATCCCTTCAAATCATTATAAAATGGAGCTCTTTTCTTCTTTTGGGGGCTCTTGGATGACAATTTGAAAGAAAAAACCATAAACCCACCAAAAATAGCACCAAAACATCAAACTAAAAAACACCAAAAACAGCAGCCAAAACAACAAAAATAGCAGCCAAAAACAACAGCAAAAAACAAAAAAATAATAATCAAAATAGCAGCAAAAAACATCTAAAAACAGCATCCAAAACAACCAAAACAGCAGTAAAAAACAATTAAAATAACAGCAAAAAAAAAAAAAAATAGCAGCCAAAAACAACCAAAACAGCAGCCAAAAACTGTGAAACCAGCAGCCAAAAATCATGAAAATAACTGCCAAAAAATCGTGAAAATAACAGCAAAAAACCGTGAAAATAGCAGTAAAAAATCATGAAAATAACAGCAAAAAACCATGAAAACAGCAGCTAAAAAACCGTGAAAACATCACCTAAAAATCGTAAAACAGCAACTAGAAAACAACAACTATAAAATAGCAAAACAGCAACCAGAAATAGCAAAATAGCAACCAGAAAATAGCAAAATAGCAACAAACCCAGCGAACCAGTGATCCTTCCAGTGACGGCCTAACGCACTTCCGAGAAAGCAACTTAAAAGGTTAGATCTGGGAGCACCCTTACCATATTTATTTTATAGTTCCGGACGCTGCAGGCTTGACTGGAAGTGAAATACGTCCAGCCAGGTATGCGAAGTCCTACATCAAAGACGGCCAAATTTCTTGTCACATTTTTTTCCTTTCTTTGGAATTTCGTTATTTATCTTTTTTTTTTTAATCTATTTATTCACTTTTATTGTTTCTTTATTATTTCGCCTTTATTTTATTTATTTTTTGTTCATGCTGATGATTTTACATTTATGCATTGTTATATGTTTTCATGTTTAATTTTTATGTCTGTTTACATTTCATTGATGATTATCTATGTTATTATCCTTTACGGTATATCGGATGGAAAGCCATACATAAATTTCGTAGCCGAATATGAATGGACGGTAGTGCGGTATGTACTTGGGATATAACTCCACGTGTCACTCAGTGAGTACGCCCAAAATAACTTACAATTATCGCAGTATAGCTGGTGTGTCGATTCCTCAGAGAGATGATTACATGAATTAATTTACTTAAACAAAAACATTTAGCAATAACTAAATTAAAGGAAAGATTAAGTTGCGATGTAAATTAAATATTACGAAAACTCCAAAGATTTTATCAATGAAGAGAAATAGCAAAACGTCAAGATCCCCTCTTATACCTATTACTTCTATTCCGTTATTGATTCGTTTTATTTCACAACTAAGGATTTCATGTCCCAAACCCACAATTGGAGGATATTCAATTCTACTCAAATTAAAGTTCTAAGATAATTATTATTTTATCTTCTCTACGTTCACAACTCACAAGTTATCATTACAACCTATCCAACGATGACAATATACCTCGGGCAATATTGCAGCAAAAGATGAACTAGCAAAACAACCTTAACCTATCACAACCAATTTCACCAACAACACATAGAAAACGCATGACTGAATCTATATGTCAATTAATAAAATAAGTTTTAAAATTAAAATAATCAAAAGAATAAAGAGAAGAATAAGATAATAATTATATTAAACAATTAAAATCATCCAAGAATCAAATAACAAAATAAGAGAATAGAGTATAAGAGTTCGCCCTTAGCTTTGCTTTGGGAAGTTAGTTCCGCATGCCGAAGGAAGAAATAGCAGAGATGGATAGGAGAGACATCGTATGGATCATTATCAACGCTCCTTGAATTTCACACGGCCTTTGCATGAAGAATTTCACTGTGACCCTGGACTCCCTGTTATTATGCGCAAGCTATCCTTTTTCTTTTTCTGTTTTTTTCACGTCTTGCGCTGTCTCTAATTTTGAAATTCACGTGCATAGTCTTGCTTCACGTCCACCTTCTCTCTGCTTATTGTCCTCTATATTTCTTCTGGCTGCTGATTATTATTCCAATTCTGCACAGTCTTTTTCTCCTCCCCCAGGGTTTAGGATGAAGTTGGGTTTATATAGAAAAGTCCTGGAACCCTAAATTGCATTAAAAACGCACAGCACAAATCCTGGAATCGTAGTTTCACGTCGAGACGTGCTCCGCACTTCGAGACGTGCCAGCAGCTTTTAGGGATGCTACAATTGACTAGATCTCCTCGAGTAGATGAAAATCGATATATTATGGGTCTCGTAACTCCTTCTAAATCAAAAGTATAGCCTTTTTAAATTCACTGCGCGGCTGATGCTCCTGAGTGCATCCGATATGTCTGTTAGGCTCTGAAACATGTTCAATTGCTCCATTGTCCTTGATCCATCGCTTCCTATTAACAAAGCACAAAATGACTCTAATTAAGATTAAAATATAAGATAATAAAGCTGAGTTAGCAGTGTTCTAAGTACACTTTCGTGCACTTATCACTCAGGAAATAACCCCCATTTTTGTTTGCTATTTATTTATTGACGCTTTTCCTTTTTTGATTGTTTATTTTTAATTTTCATTATCACATCTCGTATTTCTTAATTTAATATGCTTTTGGAACTACATTATTATGATTATTATTTTGGTTGGGTATTATTATTGTATTTTTATTCGCTTTTATGCATGAATTGTATTAAGACTTGGCTATAACCATTGTGTGAACCCGTCCATTATACTGGCATAAGTAATGGACCAATCCAAACCCAACGGTTTGAAGTCTTCCCTTACGAGGGGTGAGTGCGGCCATAAATCATTCCCAGTTCACACTAGGTGCGACTCCTTTATTCTCCGGTTTAGTCCCCCGCAGGCTAATCCGTATTCTCTACGGGCTGTGAGCCCAATAGTGTCATGTTCTCCGAGCATCATAGGTATAGCGGGAAAATCCCGCTTCGCTCCTATAGATGGCGACTGTACTAAGGATAGAGAATCGGCCATATAATGCCTTGTATGTTGGACAGTTATGACTCATAGTGTCACTATTTGTACAGATCATGATGTTGTTGTACAATTAACTATGTGACAAAGGAGATTGCGCTCTTATCATTTGTGATTAGATAACCAAGATATATAAATGATAGGAGGTCCTTATGATTTGTTCCTGGATCGAGAATGATATGAGACAGTATCAGTCCATAATCATTAAATATCCATAGTCAGAGTATTATCGAGATTGGACATCGATAAATGCGTAAAAGACTAGTATTCCACTTGTGCACGTTGTGAGGGCATAACGACAAGTTCTCATATATTTGGGTATAGGATGCTCATGCAAGTGAAATAGGAGGTTGTGTTTTACCGATGGTACGGAAAATAGTTTCGCTCTGGATAGACCCCCTCGGAATTCCATTGGTAGTATGACTATGTGTCTATGGAAGTCCGACATCAGGGTAGGTGTATTTGGTCTTAACCTGAGACTTGCACCGCTAATACTTGCGACAATCAATATGCTTTGGTTTTGGTCGTCCAGGGCTTTAACCGGTTCTGTGTACGCCTCTGCTGGGTATATTGAGAATCGTAGTGTGTTGGGTGTGATGTCAAGACGGACGTATCACTCTAGTAATAGTGGAGAAGATGTCACGTAGGATACGGTACTAGTACTCTTAAGTACTGCAGTCATCGGGATATTATGACTAAGTCATGTATATCCGATTATAGAGACTAGTTACCAGACATCCGACATGTGCTTCGTATGGGGCAGACACAATTCCAGCCCCAGGCCTAGCATGTGACATCTGATACTGGATCGACATACACGATACCACGTATACTACACCTGATAAAGATTGCTTATTCCAGTAAGCATGTTTCTGGAGAATTAGGTAGGCATGGCGCTTTGCTAGAAGCCAACCTTGTCTTGTAAATCGATAAAAATATAGTACTAGGTACGTACGTATTCGGATAGTCCGATAACTGTATTTACTGCCAACATATCCGGGGATCTCATTGGTCGCTTCCCGAAGATTCACCAATGATGTATGACTCGCACTTTAATTAATCTGGGATTAATTTGATGAGAGAGAAAATTAATCTGGGATTAATCACGGAGATATTTTATCTAGGATAAAATATCATTTATAAAGAAAGAATGATTAATTTGGAATTAATCGATAAATTAATATATTCGATATATTAAACGAAATTGGATTTTGACGCGGAATTAAAATTAGATTTTAATTCGGCTGAACGAATTAATTTAGAATTAATTTGTTAGCGACGTGAATAGCAATTATGCAAGGCATGATTATTTAATTAAATTAGATTTAATTACGTCGCGACGGAAATTCGTTAATTCGGAATTAGCGAATCCGAGCCCGAGAGTGTTTGCAGGCGCACTCGCATTTCAAATCAAGTGCGACCTATAAGTCACATCAAGCGTCAAATCGCTAGTCACATCTAGTGTCAAATCACTAGTCAATCAATTGATGTGATGTCTAATCACTTTGAGTGACTTGACAACTTGTCATGAATGATGTGAATAGTGATAGATGTGATGTGAATAGTGATGTGAATGGGTGGCAAGGCTTTAATGCTTTTTGCTTTTTGACTTTTGAAAAGCAAAATTTGGTAAATGAATTTTTGAATTTCATTTAAGTGTATTAGATACACAAATCCAAATAACCTAACACAACTTCTTCTCCCTCCTTTGGGTTTTGGAAATATTGATTAGGGTAATTAACTATGTTATACACTCTAATAATTAAATTGTGATTTAGAATTTGGTAATTTAATTATGTTGGGCTAATTTTGGAAATTGGGCTTTAAAGTTGTAATTGGGCTTTAATGGGCTTGGTTGTACCAAGTTAGGTTTAGGCTAAATTGGTTGGATCCAATTGGGCCCAAAACCGTTTCCGTAAAGTCCAAATGCGACTAGTGGACCTTTAACCTTAATTGGGCCTAATGAGCCTAAATTGGTTTCAAAGGCATATAAGGGTGATTCCTTTAATGGGCTTTAGTCTTTGGGTTTGACCCATGTTGACCAAAAGCCCATGCCTTAAGAAATTAATTGAAAGCCCATTGGACTTTAATTAAATTAACATTGATGTTAATCGGGCTCTGAGAGCCGTAACGATTAAATTTCGAATTTAAGTCGTAAAGGTTCTTGATAAAGTGTAATATTTAATTTGGAATTACATAATGGATTAGTATTAAATATATATTAAATTGGATTTAATGTTGTAGTTTAATTTAATTCGAGAATTCGTACTTTGAGTACTTATTCGCAAAACGAGTTTGACTCGCGCAAAATCACATCGTTGTTTGAACATTGGATGGTCCTTAATTATCAAATTTATTAATTTGATTAGATTGATTGATAACATGCTTGTGGAATACATGGTTGCGATGCATGAATAATGTATATCGGATGAATATTAGAAGGGTGGGGCAATTTTAGAAATTGGTTGTAATAAATTTGGAATTTATTAAATTGGACCTGCGTGTCCAGCCTTTTACCTCATTTCTCATTATATTTCTCTTCTCACCTATTCCCCTCAATGTAAATGAGGTTTCTTTAGAAGTGTAGTATAATGGGTAGAAGTAAGTACTTGTGCTAGCGGGAGAGAGGAAATGGAGAGATTTGATCTAGGATCAATGTGTTAAATATCCATCCGTATATCATTATTATTTATTTATACGTGCTTTATTATGTGTTTAGAATGCATGTTTAAGGGTGTATGAAGATGAGACCTTAACAAAGATAATAAATTGGTTGCCAATTTGCACGCGAACACAATATTAAGCGTTTTTCCTTCCATTGAGTGATTCTTACTGAAGAACTATGACTGGCATTGGCTTGTTGGCCAAAGTCAAGGCCTTTGTCCGTCGAGGATGTGTTTGAATCACGAGAGCTTTGTTCCATATTGGTGTCTTGTCCAAGTTGTAATTTGTTGGCTAAAGTCAAGATCACTTCTTGTCCATCGACATTGATTACGAAGCTTTCCATGGTCAATGGGTTCCGCTTAACTGGGATTACTAAGTTTGTTGTGCCAAAGCCAAGGCTTAGTTGATTCAGAGGAAAAAGGTTAGGGAATATATTGGCATATATAAGATATATGTTTCAGACTTGGATGTCCACCTACTGGATCTAGGAATTGGATTGGATCCAATTGATCTTAGAGATCTACCTAGTTAAGTATCATACAATTTGTTGGCCAAAGTCAAGATTGTGTATTATTAACGGGATCCTAGCCCACTAGGAAACACGGTTTCCCGAGTAGTATCGACAGAGGGTTAGAGGCTCGCCGAAAATAGTGGGAGGCAAGTATTAGATTTGCATTATTCGTTTAGTTACTTTCCATACGCGCTCAATCAAATATCATTCGTCAAATAAATTAAATGTTGTTTGGACTAATATTTAAATCGTGTGTTTAATTAAGCAGTTGGACTGTATTCAAACTAATTCAATAAATAGTTGATTTTATAATTGGATTATAGTAATCAATATAATGAATTTAACTAATCAAAGTATAGTTGATTAATATAGTTGGACTATAATAATCATTATATTTAAAAGTACCTAAATCGTTGATTAAATAGTTGGACTATTAGAATCAAGATGAAATTGAAAGATTGACATTTAAAACATAATCCTAGAGAAAATGTATTTAAATGGTTTAATTTTCAAATTGGGAATAAAATTTCAGGATGGGGCCTGGAAACTAATAAGTTACTTTATTTGATAAAATAACATATTAGGACTAAGCACGGAGTTGAGCAAATAGTAGAGCATGATCTTTGGAAGATCATGTGATGATAACTTAAATGCTTAATCCATTAAGCTTGTCGTAATAGACTCCTTAATTTCTTAATCAGAACTAAGGATTAGATCCTTAAAGTATGATGTTGAAATTAAAGGATCTTCACAGATTTATATTTAAATCTTAGAAGTACTAAATTGAAATAAATAACTCTTGGAGAGTTAATGGCTATTCTCAAGGAGATAAAGCAAAAGTTTGCAATAAGGTAAGAAGCGCAAGGCGCATCTTACTTCGATATTCTAGAAGGCCAAGGCTTGGCCAAAGGTTTCTGGAATATAGAAAATGGCAAAGGCAAAATCATTTTAATCTTCTAGGAAGATAAAAGGACATATCCCAAGATGTCTTCCTAAACTGTGGCAAACGGGATCACTGAAGCGTGACTGCCGTATGGACAAGGCAGACATGAAGGAATTAAAGACGAGCAAGGCTCTGACTTCAAATATGTTTGTCATAAAATGTTCACTACTAGTATTAAAATTGGATTTTAGATAATAAATAGTGGTACATAAAAATATGTACTGATGTGCAGAATCTGCTATGAGCAGGATACTGACTTCAGATGAGATTATTCTGCGAATTGGATACGGGATGAAAGTCACTATTTTAACCGTAGGTACCTAAGTTTAGGAACTACCCTTCGGGTGTGTACTTAAATTAGGAACCTGTTGTAATGTAACTAGTTAGACTAGAAATATTATCTCTATATCGAGTATAACCCATTGCGAGTGTACCTTTATATTCTAGAACACTAAAGTGTTTTATTATATAAAGATGATATTGAGATAAACACATTAGATGTGAATAACAATATTTATATTTTGAATATAAATAAATCTCAAACGTATTACATGACAAACAAATAGCTCAAACTGATTTGATCAGTTAAGACTTATACGTGGCAGTGTTGTCTGGGACACATTAAACAAGATTCGTATATCCAAACTTTAGAATAGTGGGTACTAGGACAAATTTGATTCTTCAAATGATGTCTACGAATCTAGTTTATTAGGTAAAGTACCTAAAACACCTTTACTTGGTAAAAGTGTAAGTGTCATCGATCTGTTAGCCCTCGTTCATTGTGATGTTAGTGGGCTATTGTCTAGCTAGGCTAAGATGTGGATATGAATATTTCGTGACCTTTACGGATGTGACATCGCGTTATAGTTATGTGTTTATTTTGAAACACAAATCGGAAAATTTAAAGTTTCGACACGAAATAGGTAAACAGATCGGCTAAAGTATTAAACCGTCACAGTAAGACCGTAATGGAAAATACTGAAGCAATAAGTTTCTCGTATACTTGAAAGAGTATAGTATTCTTTCAAATGAGGACTCCTCCCGGAACACGTCAATTTGACTGTGTGTCCGAACAAGATAAACCAAATTTTGTTGGACATGATAAGGTTAATCATGAGTCACTCTGAGCTACCATTTCCTTCAACGGATAAGCATAAACAGTGCAGAACTTATTTTGAACAAGGTTCCATAATAATCTGTTTGACAGACTTCATATTAAATATGAACAAGAAAGAAACCATGTTTCACATTCCTGAAAGTTTGGGTATAGTTCATCAAGGATGAAACTATACCAGTAATCTTCGAATACACAAGAAACGCGTAAGTCGAAGAGAATCAGAAAATAACCTGGGGTATGGGTTTCTGATCTCACCTCATAGAGATGTCAATCTTATTGAGGAATACCAACTGACTACGTTTGAGGAAGTGATACAAGGTATCGACTCTCTATTATAGCTAGGTGCTATAAATGTCCGAAATGGATTCCATGTATATCAACTACGTTTGGACACTAGTTGTTGTACCATAAGACATTTTTTCTGTTGATACTATATAAGTCTTCAATGAAGACATACATGGATGGCAACATACCAACGTACAAAGCTAGGCTTTTAGCGGAAAGATATTGTTATCAACATTGTGAGATTACGATGAAACCCTTTTTCTTGTTGCCACGGTAAATCTATTTGGATAATGCTTGCTGATGCTGCATGTTTCATTTATGAAATATGACAGCTGAACGGGAAAATCGCTTTCCTTAAGAGGAAACCTTTTGGAGGATGTTTACAACATCCTGACAGTTTTATCGTACCAAAACTAGCAAACAAGGTTTGCAGGTTATCGATCCATGTTTGGATTGAAGCAAGCATTAGGTTCTTGGAATTATGGTTTTGATATAATCATAATGTTTATGATTTAATTCAAAACGAAAAATGATACTTGTGTATATGAGGAGGTTAGTGGGAGCTCACTGACAGTGGTTGTCCTATAAATAATGATAATATATCATTTCTTGGAAATGATATTCCCATAAAATAATCGGTGAAAGCTTGGCTTTCATGAAAAATTCTCCGAAGAATTCTTGGGAAAAACAACCTTTATTCTAGGAATAAAGATCTACTGTGATAGATTTAAAGTTGTTAACACTCTCAAAGAACTCGTACATTGAAAAATGTACATGACCTGGTGTCTCATACGATTTGAGCATATGGGTTCACAAACAGGACAATCCAGGTGATAGTCACTGGATTGATGTTAAGAACATCCGTTAGTATCTTAGAGAACTAAGGATGCTGTCTTAAACTATGGAGGAGGAGAACTTGAAGTGACTGGGATCACAACTGTAAGTTTTCTAACCAATAAAAACAACAGTACTATACAGTTTGAATAAACGGTACAGTGAGCTGAAAATCTTCCAAGCAAGATACTGTTACTGAATAAACAATAATTGCGGGTTATTGCTGCAGCTGAGGCAGAAATAGAAGCCATCTGGGTTATTAACAAATCTAATTAGATTAGATATAGTTCTGTTAGCAGCTGAGCTATGCGTCAGCATAGGCTAAAGAATTAATGGTCTCATCAACGATCCATATATATACTTCGACTATTCATCTGATTCGTTCAGATCATACATCGTGGCGATGTGATGATCGAATAAATCGTATCAGATGATATTCAAGCAAATCCACTGACGAAAGCACTTTCTCATCAATTTGAGCCAACCGTGCATAGTTCGGATGTCAGACACTCGAGTGACTGGCTATAGGCCAAGTGGGAGATTGTTGGACAGTTATGACCCATAGCGTCACTATTTGTATAGATCATGGTGTTGTTGTACAAATTAACTATGTGACAAATGAGATTGCTCTCTTATCATTTGTGATTAGATCACCAAGATGTATAAATGATAGGAGGTCCTTATGATTTTTTCCTGGATTGAGAATGATATGAAACAGTATCAGTCCACAATCGTTAAATATCCCTAGTCAGAGTATGATCGAGATTGGACATCGATAAATGCGTAAAAGACTAGTATTGTACTTATGCGCGTTGTGTGGGCATAAAGACATAGTTCTCATATATTTGGGTATAGGATACTCATGCAAGTGTAATAGGAGGTTGTGTTTTACCGATGGTACGGAAAATAGCTTCGCTCTGGATAGAGCCCCTCGGAATTCCATTGGTAGTATGACTATGTGTCTTTGGAAGCCCGACATCAGGGTAGGTGTATTTGGCCTTAACCTGAGACTTGCACCGGTAATACTTGCGACAATCAATATACTTTGGTTTTAGTTGTTCGAGACTTTAACCGGTTCTGTGTATGCCTCTGCCGGGTATATTGAGAATCGTAGTGTGTTGGGTGTGATGTCAAGACGGAAGTATCACTCCAGTCATAGTGGAGATGATGTCACGTAGGATACGGTATTAGTACACTTAAGTACTGTAGTCATCGAGATATTATGACTAGGTCATGTATATCCGATTATAGAGACTAGTTACCAGACATCCGATATGTGCTTCGTACGGGGCAGACACAATTCTTGCCCCAGCCTAGCACGTGACATCTGATACTGGATCGACATACATGATACCACGTATACTACGCCTGATATAGATCGCTTATTCCAGTAAGCATGTTTCTGGAGAATTGGGTAGGCATGGCGCTTTGCTAGAAGCCAACCTTGTCTTGTGAATCGGTAAAAACGTAATACTAGGTACGTACGTATTCAAATAGTCCGATAACCATATTTACTGCCAACATATTTGGGGATCTCATGGGTCGCTTCCCGAAGATTCACCAATGACGTATGACTCGCACTTTAATTAATCTGGAATTAATTTGATGAGAGAGAAAATTAATCTGGGATTAATTATGGAGATATTTTATCTAAGATAAAATATAATTTTTAAAGAGAGAACGATTAATTGGGAATTAATCGATAAATTAATATATTCAATATATTAAACGAAATTGGATTTTGACGCGAAATTAAAATTAGATTTTAATTCAGGTGAACGAATTAATTTAGAATTAATTTGTTAGCGACGTGAATAATAATTATGCTAGGCATGATAATTAATTAAATTAGATTTAATTACGTCGCGACGGAAATTTATTAATTCGAAATTAGCGAATCCGAGCACGAGAGTGTTTACGGACACAATCGCATTTCGAATCAAGTGCGACCCATAAGTCACATCAAGCGTCAAATTGCTAGTCACATCTAGTGTCAAATCACTATCAATCAATTGATGTGATGTCTAAGCACTTTGAGTGACTTGACAACTTGTCATAACTGATGTGAATAGTGATAGATGTGATGTGAATAGTGATGAGAATAGTTGGCAAGGGTTTAATGCTTTTTGGTTTTTGATTTTTGAAAAGCAAAAATTTGGTAAATGAATTTTTGAATTTCATTTAAGTGTATTAGATACACAAATCCAAATAACCTAACACAACTTCTTCTTCCTCCTCTCCTCTCTCCACATTCGGCCAAGGGCTAAAATCTCTCTAAAATTCTTCTCTTGGCCGAGAGCCATAAGCAAAGAATAGAAGATTTGTTGCAAATCTTCAAGAGTGCTAGCACACAAAGAGGCATACAAGGTGATAGGGAACCCTACCTTTGATTTTGGAATCACCATTGATAAAGCTTGGAGCTTGAAGATGAAGATGGAGGACAAAGAACACCATGGCCGAGAGCTTCACTCAAAGGGCATAAAAAGTTTTGTTCTTCGTAGCATCCAATCCGATCAAAGTGAGTATGATTCCGCCATTCTCCTTCGTGTATTCACTTGTTTCATTGCTTATAAATGATCCTTGGGAATTAATAGAAACCCAACATTGTAGTGTCTGTGGCTTTGGCTTTGGTTAACCAAATCTCATATATTTTACATAACCTTTTTACCCCCGATGGCCATGTATCATGAAGTCTCTTTCACTCAATGCGCCGTATCATTATGTGATGATAACCATCACTCGTTGGCAGGTACCCTAGGGTATAAAAAAATCGTGCACACTTGGTCGCTCGAACCATTGAGTGGGAGACCTGGTTGTGTGCAACCATTTCACCGATGAGAGAATTAACTGTACTCTTATCATCCAACATAAGAACATAGTTATGTGTCCTATAGAAGCTACCCACATGCTTATGTTTTGTCCCATTATCATTTGGATCCATTTGGGCCTCTCGTCATAGGATACGAAGATGATTGGGCCAAAAAGTTTCAAAATGATGATGGGCCAACTTGTGTTTGGGCCTCCAATCATTTGAAGTTATTTAGCCACTATAGCCATTGTATTTTTGCATGAGCCAGATGATGAGCCTCGTATGGAGGCACTACCTAAAAAGTTACGGAAGTTGCGAAAAATGAATACCAGAAGGAAGGAAAACCTCCAAAATTAGCCTCTCATCAGATTTAGACTCACTAGCCATCCTCGGATTCGCTCAGTCAGTTTCTGTTTCAAACATCAGCCTCGGACCCACCATGCATCCCCCCTAATTCAGCCCTTGATGCAACCTCATAGCCTTAGCCCCAACGGGCCCATGCAAGCCCACACTATCCACTATAAACCTCATGCAATCCACATGCTCAAATCCACTAATCAATATTTTCCAATTTAATAAGATTTGAAATCTCACCCTTACCAAATTAACAAGATTTGAGATCCCCTCATCACCATATTTGTAAGATTTTATTCTCAAAATAATTTGAGAATATATCTCCCAAATTTCCATGATTTGTTTCCCTATTTGGAGATTCCTTCAAATCATTATAAAAGGGGGACCAAATCATCAACAAAAAAGGGCTTGGACAGTAAACACACACAAAAAAACTTGAAACCTCTCATTTTCTTCTACCTTGGACGGCAACCCTAGGAGAAAGAAACAACTATAACTGAAACCAACAGCAAACAATGACCAAAACCATGAAGAAACCAACAAGAAACCAGAAAAAAACCACAATAAACAGCCATCACCGAAAACATCCCAAAATATCCATCACCGAAACATCAACAGCAGCCAAAACTGAACCACAACAAATAGCCATCACCAAAACAACAACAACCAGCCAAAATCGAAACAATAAAAAAAACAACTAAAAAACAGCCCGGAAAACAACCAAAAAATAGCCCTAAAAACAACTAAAAACCAGCGACCAAAACAATGAAATAGTAGCCAAAAACAACCAAAAACCAGCGACCAAAACAACAGCGAAAAATAGTGCCAAAAACAACTAAAAACCAACGACCAAAATAATGAAACCGCAGCCAAAAACACAGTGAAAATCGTGAACCCAAAATAGCAACCAGAAAATAAAAAAGCAACAACCAGAAATAACAAACAGTGAAGTGGAAACAGCAAACAGCGAATCAGAAACCTGAAACAGCAAACCTTGAAACCAAGATTCGATCCTTTTGGTGTCGGCCTAACGCACTTCCAAGAAAGCAATTTAAACGGTAAGACCTGAGGGCACCCTTACCACATTTATTTTTGTAGTTCTGGACACTGCATGTCTGGATGGATATGAAATATGTCTAGCCGGGAATACGAAGTCCTACATCAAAGACGGCCAAATTTCTGATCACATTTTTTCTTTCTTTAGCATTTCGTTATTTATCTTTTTGTTTATTTATTTACTCTTACGATTATTTTATTATTTCGCCTTTATTTTGTTATTTATCTTTTTTCTATTTATCGTTATTTTATTATTTCACTTTTATTTTTATTATTTATCTTTTTGTCTGTTTATCGTTATTTTATTATTTCATGTCTATTCTTTATATCCGTGTACATTGCATTGAGGGTTATGTATGTTATTATCCCTTGTGGTATATCTGATGGAAACCCAGACATAAATTCCGTAGCCGAATCAGAATAGACGGTAGTGCGGTCTGTACTTGGGATACAACTCCACGTGCCCCTCGGGAAATACTCATATATGCGTGATTAACCCCCTTTTTGTTTGCCATTTATTTATTGACGCTTTTCCTGCTTTTGATTATTTATTATGATTTTCGTTATCGCATCTCTTATTTCTTAATTTAATATGCTTTTGGAACTACATTATTGTGATTATTATTTTTTTTTGTGGGTAAATTTGTGTCTATTCGAATTACTTTGCATGTAATGCATATGACTTGGCTATACCATTGTGTGAACCTGTCCATTATACTAGCATAAGTAAGGGACCATTCCAAACCCAACGGTTTGAGGCCTTCCCTTTCGAGTGGTGAGTGCGGCCTTAAACCTTTCCCAATTCATGTTGGGTTGCGACTCATTTATTCTCCGGTTTAGTCCCCCGTGGGATACTCCGTACTCTCTATGGGTTGTGAGCCCAACAGTGTCATGGTCGATGAGCATCATAGGCATAGCGGTAAACCCTGCTTCGCTCCTACAGCCACCTTATCATAAAAGTTAAACTTGTTGGGCCTTTTCAACTGGGACAAGTTTACACCTCGTGATAATCTGATTGAATGCTTTAAAATGATAACGGGCCAAATTTTATGAAAACCTTGATGGGCTTAGAAGGTCCAAACATGATCCGAATATGCGAGGTGCATGAGTCTGATATCTGCACTGGCTTTTATCTAGGAAGAGTACGCCTAGTTATGGCATATTTATATACTTTTGGATATCTCCAAGTCCGTCTCTGCCACAAACATGATTATCGAGGGCCCAATTCATCGATTCTAGATAATGGCATGATCCTCATAACAGGCTTAGTCAAATTTTTAAATGGGTGGTTTTTGTCTTTTACTGATGAAAAGGGACTAAGATAGCCAAGGTTCACCCTTATAGCGTAGGAGAGAACAATTTTGTGTACCCCACATTGGTGCATAAAATGAGCCATACTTCGGGCGAATATGGACTTACCATAAGTGTGTGAGGAATAAGGTCGGACTGGTATATGCTATTCTGGAAACTACATGCATCTCATGCATACACGCGTTGCTAACCCTTTGTCTTAACAGCCATCATAGATATTCATTATGTTAGAGAAGAATGGAGACATGTCAAGAAGAGGTTAGCAAGTATGAGTGCGTCAGACAGTGAAGGTTTCTACATGGATCAATTGGAGAACAACATCATCAAAATTACAGAGCAACTACAAGCTTTGACCAATGCTATGGCCAATCTGACAGTACCCCGTATAGTGGTAACAGAAAACAACGAGGATGGAAGGCGTGAGGAGCCCCCGAATAGGGTGAGCGAAGAAATCCCCATTTTTGATGATGACATGGCCGAGTATGCCGTAGGAAGGATAATCGGGCCTCAGGCAGAGTTATAGAAACTTATAGAACAAGCAGAGTCAGTTACCTGCAAGTTGAAGGGAAAACATGAAGACCTGTTAGACTACGATGTGATGACTTTTGAATAACAGCCGCCTCCCCAGTTTAAGATGCCTGACATGGCCAAGTTCAAAGGAAATGGAGATCCTAGGGTCCATATCCGACAATATATTTCAGTGATGAGTTCAGTGGGTTTGTCGAAGCATCAGGTGCAGAAGATATTCGGGATGTCAATGGAAGGGGCGCCCGTAGTATGGTATCATGGCTTGGAGAAAAATGTAAGGGATGACTGCATGGCATTAGCGGAGGCCTTTCTAAACCAATATGTCACGGACATGGAGATAGAATTGTTGCTCCGTGACCTAGAAAACACCAAACAGAAGCCAGAAGAGACCTTAAAAGATTAAGTGGAACGCTGGAGAAGCCAGCTCTTGAAGATGCAGACACGGCCTTCGGAGAAGGACCAGATTAAGATGATCATTAAGGGCACCAAGCCCTCCATTTATAACAAATTGAGGAGGATGACCTCCATGATTAGTGAATTTCGACAGTTAAGAGAAACTGTCATAGATATTGAGGAAGAGGTGTTGGGGTTTTGGGTATTGGGAGCAGCGGAAGGTAGGTTCGGGTGAAATCGTATTTTAAAATTTTTTAAAAATACCGAATAAATTATTCAATATCTAATATGAATAACTTATTTATATTTCACCTAAACATATATATTCAATATCAAATATAGACATAAAAATGACGAAAACTCACGAAACTTTTATGAAAACCGTTTTTTCCGTAAAATTACCTAAAACATATTTTTGATCGAATCGACTACCCAACACTTATGAAATTGCCCAGGTCAGCTCCAATAGTGTCAGGGTAGTTCATACGCTGCCCAAACAGTGATGGAATCACTATTTTCACAACTGTAACCTGATTGGCTCAAAATCCACATGGTAATGCCGTTTTTTGGCTGTTTTCGCTTATTTCAAGTTGGAAACACTTTCCAACAATTGTGCAAACTCCCAAAACACATCCATTACATTCATATGACATCAAAAACATAACATAATTTCCATTTTGGACAGATCTGATCTGCATATCAAAATTCTCATTTTTCATGCTTTAAATCCAATTCTTTCAAGATTAATCTAATTAATCAAACACCAATCAAAGTCACCACACATGAAGCACTCAAGAAAAATTCTAGGTGCCATAAGAGTGGTCACAACACTATAGAATAGCAACTCTTCAATAATTGATAAATTTGGAAACTGATTACACTAATTACTTCCAAATCTACTTCACACATGCCAACAAGCTTCAAATCCATCATCCACAACCTAAAGCCCTAATTTTTCAGATTTGAAGTAACCCTAGAACCTTTCTAAATTATCAAGAAATAAGAAATCAAATTTCTAAGCTTAGGGTTAAGTAGATTACCTTTTAATCTCATGAAAAACCCGAACTTTTTCTTGATTTTTCTTCAAATCTTCATGGATTCTTCAAACAATTTCTCAAACCTATTTTTTAATGAAGCTTTTGGCCATCGCGTGATAAAGGATGAAGAAATTTTTTTTTTTCCATTTTTTATTTATAAAAAAATGAAATTGAAGGCTAGGGGTATTTTTGTCCATTTAAAGATTTATCAAATAAATTATATATACACTTTATATATGCAAATCAAATTTTCACACATATAAAGTATAATTATTACATGCCAAATGTTCCTATTAAATCCCATCAAATATCATTCATTTAATGATAAAATGATAAAGATTAAAACTTTTAATTATTTAATTATTTAATAATTAAATAACTAAATAATTAATTAACAACCATAATATATATTTTTATTTATATTAAATAATAAATACATATATTTATGGCATGTGTCAAAATCTCATTTGATGAATAATTAATGTGTATCTAATCATATTATGTATCAAATGCAATACACAATAGTTATTAGCCAATAAAATCCCCTAATCGCATGTGTTATCGTTTAACGATCAAACGATCCGAATTAACTGACTTAATCCGGTGAAGTAAAATTAATAATCTGTATTATTCATATCGAGTTGCCCAAGTGCTCAACGAGTACACTATATATTGTGGGACTCTCTAAGTTTAGGTCTATCTGTCACGAAATCCGATTTTGTGTCAATAATCCACCCACTCATGGATTATGATGACCACAGATAATCTCGCTAAACTATGCAAGTTGAGCTCATAGCATACGTATAATCCCTCAATCACAGGCTATTCGTATTATACCTGGGATATAGATGAGAACGTTACTTGGGATATAGATGAGAACATCATTCGGTATAATACAGTCTACTTTCCCTTTACGATCTCTAAATAACACTCGAAACTGGTTTCCGATGTTATGCCACGGCCATGGATTTACTAGATCGTAAACACGTGAGGATTCCTATGCCCTGTACACAGGACTGACGGATCCTATCTTGATACGCACTGGATATCATAAGTATCAGTCCACCCCCAGCGAACAGGCAGAGGTCTGATCTAATAGATCGGTGACGTGACTGCCATCAAAGTGTGGAGGATAACTCATATATCCCACTATGGTATCTCAAGTGGAAGGACCATTATACTCGCTCAACTCGAGAAGGTTCCTATTGACGTTGGTGTACCATCTATTAGGAAACCTTCAGTGAGTCATTCGGTGTCTTATCAAATAAACACCTATATGTCTATAATAGTCTCCCGAGACTCAAGATTCATTGGCATAAACCATCGGACCAAGTCACAATATACGACATGTACTGGTCTCGACGGATTTTACTAACCGACCCATATTAGTAAATCTTGACCATGAACTTTATTTAAGGATATACATCATATAGTGTGCTTCCTAATGTCAATTACAAACTACGATGTAACTGTGCACTATACTGTAAATCCTAGGGTCTTTGTCTACTATACGCGTATCACTGAATCAGATTCAGTTTCGATCTAATAGTAACCAGATATCTAATCGTGATTAGATCGAATAAGTGTATAAAAGACAAGGGTGCTACCTACAGAAAATAGAATTGCTCATATTTATGAATTAGACATAGATACGATCCGGATTGGCACTCGGAGCACCAACCCTAATAATTTCTCCCACTTGCTCTAGTGATAATCCATGGTATCCTATACACATCTTAATTTGTATCACATACCGTGGCCCTCAAGAGCTCACCAACACTCAAGAGGTAGGCAATAACAAGTAAGCCTGCTTTAACAAATCGAGTCTGTCCAACAAACCCAACTATTTTCTTTAGCTAGCATCATTCATATTTCGCAGAATCCAAATTCTACAGCAGTATGACTCAGACGCTATATCAGTATTGTGCTATAGCTACTAAGTTGTCTATGTATTTAGAAATCAAATCTAGATACTTTGAGACAACCGCCTGCTGAGTTGTCTAAGTATAAATGGATCAAATCCAAAATACTATAAGACGACCACAAGCACAAAACCAATATCAACACTTCTAATCATTGAGGTCACTTTGCAACTTCTTAAGTCAATACTTCAAAAGTCGCAACTGATTTCACTAATTTAGTAGAATCAACGGTGACACTCCCACTGCATCTTTTCTGACTTTATATGACACAGATCATCTAATGTCATACTTAGAATCAAAACTAATCTGACCTTATGGTTGCAGACTAAATTCTTCATGAATTAAAAACTCGTTCTTAGTATCTCATAGATAACAAAGAACTTGTTCTGAGACTCATCATATGGTCTACTACATATCAAGATAACTCATAACAATTACGATTAAATTGATATACATAATCGCACATAATATAGCATTCATTACGCCATCATCCTATGATGCATAAGATTGACTAGACATTCCAATCAATCTATCTTTCGACAAAGGAATCATCCTTTTTACGAAAGATGAATACTATATATATAAAAAAAAAACACGTTAACTGTCAAACAGCTATACTAATTGTCATATAGATAGTCTTGATGTGTCCTTTATTAGATTATATCTAATATGTGATTATTGAGAGTATCTCACAAGTCTCTCAATTTTATATCTTATATAAAACTTTATATCAAATATAACATAGACTACTCTCACTGCTTTCATAGAGAAAAGAAGACTTAGGATATATAATACTAGAAAGAAATTTGTACGCTCCCACTGACCCTACTGACAAATATGTATTCTCTGTATTTTGATAAAACCAGACAATCTGACAAATATTAAAATCAGAGAGCACGAATTTCCGGAAAGCTAATCTGAGTCTACAATAGGTTGCATAAGCTAATATATCAAACTATGATCTAAGCATAATACAAACTCTAGGGCCATTCTATAATGAATTCTTTAAACAAAGAAATCACGACGGATTTCTCATTCAAAGAAATCACACAAGAACGCCATTTTGCATTCTTTAGCCAAAATACATAGTTTAATATCAACACCAACCAACAGATCCTTAATTGTTCAATTAGTGCGACTAGAGACAAGCTTCCTCAGAATCTACAATAGACTACTGAGTATAACCTTTCTCATTATCATACTATAAAGATCAAACCTTTATCAAGCTCACTTCGCTTTCACTGCAAAATAATTTGCACATTTTATGAACTATTCATAACGAAAGCTTAATTAAGTTCAAAACTTGATGGTTGTAAGCCATGGACAATCTTAAATCTATGGTTCAATGCTAAGTTCCAGAATCGATATCAAATATCGCTCCCACTACAAATAATAGGATAATTTTCTTCAATAAGAAAACAACAGAATCATTAAGTATTAAATACTTTATAAATGATTCTGACATCCTATTGGACTTATACAGAAGTTGTCAAGGGTCTTTTCATCTTATTAATTACGTAGTTCCATCACAGTTTATCATTCTCACATTTGACTTCACTAAGTCAAGTCTTTTCTACAATCGTCAACATTCAATGTCAACCACCAAGTAACAAAATAATTTTATTCCTCGGGATCGTAGAAAAAAATATTCTATCAATAGAATACAATATTCCATAAAATAGAATAAATGATAAACTTATCACTCGTACTTCCGAGGAACATGTACTTTCAATTATATAACCATTATACAAAAAAGATTCAAATATTAAATTTTTCAAGATTCGAATTTTCTACTATACATATCATATATGTAATTGTAGAAATAAATGGAATCTTAATTAAATAGATGAATTAGTGTTACTGGAGCATAACCCCAAATGTATTGAAAACCAATTTGGTAACACTCAATATCAACGAATCAAACCATATAAGATTCGATAACTCCCACTCACCAATTCCATCAAAATGGAATGCAGAAGTTAATATTAAGTAAGAATCATATTCATTAAAATAACTTTAGAATTAATTGCCATAAATTCATGCTTTTGATCCTATCAAACATCTTCGAACAATTCAAAGACGCACAATGAATTTTATAGTTTTTCAACATTACAGATAGAATATCTTTGAACTATTCAAAATATTTTATCCGAGTTTCATTAGAAATATATTGACAGTTCTTGAACAATTCAAGATGATCAACATGTTCTCTATTTGAAACACGTAACTAAGTCATGACAAATCATTAACTAAGTCACGGAGCAAAAAAAAACTATACAAGGTAATTTTTAATTCATTAAACTAAATACATCTAATATATTAGTTTAACAAATCTGTGGTCCAATGACGGTCATTGGTTAAATTAGATTTAACCACTTCCTGAATATAATATTCATTAAATGGATAAGGACATGTGGTGTGATCTCGTATCAGACCATCCTTTACCATACGGAACATTCAATGCTTTTATGACAAAATCCATAATGCACAGTTCTAAGTCATTTATATTACCGAATATTTTCTTACTGTTTATCTTCCAATAATGACACTACTAGTGGCTTTAAAATATGTAACAACTGTTTATACAGAACAAGTAACTATCCAATAGTCACAAGTTCTGATATCAAATATCAAAACAGTTATTAAACATTATTTTAATTAACTAGACGGGAGATCCGGTATCCAATACCTACAGTTGTCGTATTACGAGAATCAATATTCTCTATACACAACTATATGTATCTCATTTCTTAAGCTTTATAATTTGCGTTCAACTATTCACAACGACTGCAAATAATTGATTAGCAAAATGTGTCAAACATGTGACTTCTAAAAGTCACTAAAGCCAAGAAATTCCATTATAAGATAAATAAATACCTAAGGGGTTTTCTTACTGTCAGTCAAGAATATCAAGACAAGAACTAATTCATGTCAATTCTTACTGCGCAAGAAACAGTTCTAACTAGACTATTATATCCTAAAACATATATCCATTTAGATTACCTAATCATGACTTAGAAACTAAGTCACAAAGTATCTTGATTTTCGAGAAAATCGGAACAACAGTTCCCGATGGTTACAATAATCTAACAATATCTAAGTCTACTGTCATTCTAGAACCTATTCTAGAATTACGCAACCAAAAGTAAAGTCAGAAAACCTATATATTCAAGTAATATATCATGCAGTGGATTAAAAGCATAAATCTATAAACAATATAGAATGTAAGGAAAATAAAGCAGTAAATTCAAAAATATTACACACTGCTTAAGTTATGGATTTTAAACCCAGTAGTGTCTCCCACTACTTTACATAATATCGTAATCCCCAACGGACAATGGGAATTCAATAATTAAATCGAATTTCATAGTGAGAGTAGGATCCCATGAATATATTTCGACTCACAGCTTTGACATGATCTCGCCTACGTATATTCATTAGGTAGACAACTCTTTCTCAATCACTCACCGATGACTCCTTGTTTCGTTCCTGATCGTTTCTCGCTATGACAACTTTGGCACGTTCACAGGGAGGCGTATCAAGGCTACACTTGCCAATGACAAACTCAAGCCACCGATGTAGTCCTGACAGTTTTGGCACGTTCAGGATTTCCATTTTCACTTGAATTTATCTAGTATCAATATACAACTGGCATGGATAAAATTCTATCAACCCTTACTGCTTTGGCACTTTCTTGGATGTAGCCATAGAAAGTTACCCATAAACCGTACTGATAAGACGGGCCAAGAAATATGTATCCAATACACGTTACTTTACAACCATATTTAAAAGCGGGGATTTTCCTACGGAAGTTATAATCTACATCCAATGCAGAATTTAATCTAAATCATTTTCTAAACAATTCAATTCTACCTTAGAACATATAACTCAATCTAACAATTAAATTTCTGTTAGATATTCGTTAGCGTAGAACCAAACAGTTAAGAAACGTATCTAGATTCTAAGCATGTGCGAACATTAAAATTGGATTAAATATCATATATCAAGCATGAATAATGTAATGGATGTAGCATCAAACCTGCTTTGATACCATTTTTATTGGGGTTTTGGGTATTGGGCGCAGCAGAAGTGCGGGTTCGGGCGAAATCATATTTTAAAACTTTTTCAAAATATCGAATAAATTATTCAATATCTAATATGAATAATTTATTCGTATTTCACCTAAACTTATTTATTCAATATCAAATATTGACATAAAAATGATGAAAACTCGCGAAACTTTTATGAAAACCATTTTTCCTCAAAATTGCCTAAAACGTATTTTTGATCAAACCGACTACCCGACACTTATGGAAACTGTCCAGGTCAGCTCCAATAGTGTCGGGGTAGTTCATAGGCTGCCCAAACAGTGACGGAATCATTGTTTTCACAACTGTCACTCCGTTAGCTCAAAATTAACCCGGTAACACCGTTTTTTGGCCGTTTTCGCTTATTTCAAGTCGGAAACACTTT
Source organism: Zanthoxylum bungeanum (assembly GCA_019454045.1). Lineage (NCBI taxonomy): Eukaryota > Viridiplantae > Streptophyta > Magnoliopsida > Sapindales > Rutaceae > Zanthoxylum > Zanthoxylum bungeanum. The sequence goes on from SKCR01044088.1 coordinate 44,859, forward strand.
CCAGCAATTGTGCCAACTCCCAAAATACATCCACTACATTAATACAACATCAAAAACATCAAATAATTTCCAGTTTGGACAAATTTGAACTGCAGACCAAAAATTCTCATTTTCCATGCTTTAAATCCAATTCTTTCAAGATTAATCTAATTAATCAAACACCAATCAAAGTCACCACACATGAAGCACTCAAGAAAAATTCTAGGTTCCATAAGAGTGGTCACAACACTCTAGAATAGCAACTCTTCAATAATTGATAAATTTGGAAACTATTACACTAATTACTTCCAAATCTACTTCACACATGCCAACAAGCTTCCAATCCATCATGCATAACCTAAAGCCCTAATTTTTCAGATTTGAAGTAACCCTAGAACCTTTCTAAATCATCAAGAAACATGAAATCAAATTTCTAAGCTTAGGATTAAGTAGATTACCTTTTAATCTCATGAAAAACCAAAACTTTTTCTTGATTTTTCTTCAAATCTTCATGGATTCTTCAAACAATTTTTAAAACCCATTTTTTAGTGAAGCTTTTGGCTATGGCATGATAAAGGATGAAGAAAACAAATTTTTTCCCTTTTTATATATATGAAAAAACGAAATTGAAGGCTACGGGTATTTTTGTCCTTTTAAAGATTTATCAAATAAATTAATATATATACTTTATATAAGCAAATCAAATTTTCACACATATAAAGTATAATTATTACATGCCAAATGTTCCTATTAAATACCACAAAATATCATTCATTTAATGATAAAATGATAAAGATTAAAACTTTTAATTATTTAATTATTTAACAATTAAATAACTAAATAATTAATTAAAACCCATTTATGTATCTTTATTTACATTAAATAATAAATACATATATTTATGACATGTGTCAAAATCTCATTTGACGAATAATTAATGTGTATCTAATTGTGTTATGTATCAAATATAAATACACAAAAATTATTAGCGGACAAAATCCCCTAATCGCATGTGTTATCGTTTAATGATTAAACGATCCGAATTAACTTACTTAATCTGGTGAAGTATAATGAATAATATGTATTATTCATATCGAGTTGCTCAAGTGCTCAACGAGTACACTTCATATTGTGGGACTCTCTAAGTTTAGGTCTATTCGTCACGAAATCCGATTTTGTGCCCATAATCCACCCACTCATGGATTATGACGACCACGGATAATCTCGCTAAACTATGTAAGTTGAGGTCATAGCATATGTATAATCCATCCGTCACAGGCTATCCGCATTATACCTGGGATATAGATGAGAATGTCAAATCCGTTCGGTATAATACAATCGACTTTCCCTTTACGATCTCTAAATAACACTCGGAACTGGTTTATGATATTATACCAAAGCCATGGATTTACTAGATAGTAAACACATGAGAATTAAATTGGATTTAATATTGTAGTTCGATATAATTCAAGAATACGTGCTTTGAGTACTTATTCTTAAATGAGTTAGACTCTCGCAAATCAAATCATTGTTTGAACATTGGATGGTCATTAATCAAAGATTAATTAATTGGATTAGATTGATTGATAACATGCTTTGTGTGAATATATGGATGTGATGTATGAATAATGTATATCGGATGGATATTTAGATGGGTGAGGGCAATTTTGGAAATTATTGTAATAAATTTATAATTTGTTAAATTAGACCTGCGTGTCCAGCATATTACCTTTTGAATCTTTTTATTTCTCTTCTCACCTATTCCCCTCAATGTAAATGAGGTTTCTTTAGAAGTGTTATCTAATTGGGTAGAAGAAAGATTTGTGCTAGCGGGAGAGAGGAAATGGAGAGATTTATTCTAGGAACAAATTATTTTATATATCAATCCACATATCATTATTAATTTATTTACCGAGCCTTAATATGCTTTTAGAAATGCATGCTTAAGGGTGTATGATGAGACCTAATCAAAGATAATTAATTGGTTGCTAATTACGCGAAAAACCATCAAATATTAAGTGTTTTCCTTCCATTGAGTGATTCTCTCTCAAGATCCAAGATTGGCATTGGTTTGTTGGCCAAAGTCAAGGCCTTTGTCCATCGCGGAAGTGTTCGAATCATGAAAGCTTTGTAACATATCGTACGCCTTGGGCAAGTTGTGATTTATTCGTCAAAGTTAAGGTCACTTCTTCTTCATCGGCCTCAAATACGAAGCTTTCCATTGTCAATGGGTCACGCTTAACTAGAATCATTAAGCTTGTTGAGCCAAAACCAAGGCTTAGTTGATTTAGAGGAAAAGGTTAGGCAATATATTGGATATATTGGCATATATTGGATATATATTTCGAACTTGGAGGTCCACCTGCTGGATCTAGGAATTGGATGGGATCCAATTGATCTTGGAGATCTACCTAGTTAAGTTTCATACAACTTGTTGGCTAAATTCAAGGTTCTGTGTTATTTAACGGGATCATAGCCCACAAGGAAACTAGGTTTCCCGAGTACTCCACAGAGGGTTAGAGGCTCGCCGAAAAATAGTGGGAGGCAAGTATTAAATTTGCAATTTTGTTTAGATACTTGTCAATACGCGCTCATTTTATTTTTCGTCATTAATTATTTATAAATATATTAGACCGACTAATATTTAATTGTTTTTTTTAATTTAAACAGTTGGACTGTATTCAAACTATTTCATTTATAGTTGATTATATAATTGGATTATAGTAATCAATATATTTGAATTTAATCAATCAAATTGTAGTTGATTATATAGTTGGACTATAGTAATCATTATATTCGATTGTACCTGAAATAATTGATTGGATAGTTAGACTATTAGAATCAAGATAACTGAAAGATTAGCGTTTGGAACATAATCCTGGGTGAAAATGTCTTTAAACAGCTCCAATTTTTAGATTGGGAATAGAATCTCAAGCTAGTCCTAGGAAACGAGAAGTTACGTTATTTGATAGAGTGACATCTCGGGCCTAAGCCCGGAGTTGAGCAAATAGTAGAGCATGAGTCTTGGAAGACTCATGACGATGATAACTTTAGTACTCAATCCGTTATGCTTGCCGCATTGACTCCTTAATTTCTTCGTCAGAATCAAGGATTAGATCCTTAAAACCATGATGTTGAAATTGAAGGATCTTCATAGATCTATCCTTAGATCTTAGAAGTACTAATTGCAATAGAAAACTCTTGAAGAGTTAATGGCTATGCTCAAGGAGACAGAGCCAGAGTTAGCAAAAGGGCAAGAAACGCAAGATGCATCTTACTTCGACATCCCAGATGGACAAGGCTTGGCTGAAAGCTTCTGGGTGTGAAGGAAAAGGCAAAGGCAAAATCGTTACAGTCTTCTGGGAAAATAAATGACATAGCCAAAGATGTCTGCCTAAACTATAGCAAACGGGGTCATTGGAAGCGTAACTGTCGTATGGACAAGGCAGACATAAAGGAAATGAAGGTGGGCAAGGCTACGACTTCAGGAATGTTTGTTATAAACATGTCCACTACTAGAAACCTAAGTTTTGGAACTGCCCTTGCGGCATGTACTTAAATTAGGAAACTGTTATAATGTACCTAGTTTGACTAGAAATATTTTCTCTATATCAATTATAATTCGTTGTAGGTATACCTTTATATTCTAGAACACTAAATGTTTTATTTATAAAGATGATATTGAGATAAACACATTAGATGTGAAAAATAGTATTTATATTTAGAATATAAATTAATCTCATACATATAACATGACAAACAAATAGCTCAAACTGAATTAATCATATTAGACTTATTTGTGGCATTATTGTCTGGGACACATTAACAAGACCTGTATATCCACACTTTCGAAGAGTAGGTACTATGACGAATTTGATTCTAATTCAAATAATGTCTACGAATCTAATTCATTAGGCTAAGTGCCTAAAACACCTTTTGCTTGGTAAAAGGGTAAGTGCCACCGATCTGTTAGCCCTTGCTCATAGTGACGTAAGTGGGCCCATGTCTAGCTAGGCTAAAGGTGGATATGAACACTTTATAACCTTTACGGATGTGGCATCGCGTTATGGTTATGTGTTTCTTATGAAATATAAATCGGAAACTTTTAATAAATTCAAATAGTTTCGACAAGAAGTATAAAAACAGACCGGTAAGAGTATTAAAACATCACGATTGGACTGTGATGGAAATACTTAAGCAATAAGTTTCTCGACTATTTGAAAGAGTATGGTATTCTATCATAGTGGAGTCCTCCTGGAACATCTCAATTTGACGGTGTGTCCGAACAGAGAAACCGAACTTTGTCGGACATAGTAAGGTTGATGATGAGTCGCTCTGAGCTAACAATTTTCTTCTGAGGATACACATTAAACAGTGCAATACTTATTTTGAATAAGGCTCTATGAAAATCTGTTAGAAAGACTTCATATTTTGATATGAACAGGAAAGAAACTGGGTTTTCTCATTCCTGAAGATTTGGCATGTTGGGCATATGTTTGCATGATACCAAACTAGAACCCAAATTGGATAAGTGCCTTATTTGTGGGTTGTCCTAGGGAAACCAAAGTATAGTACTTATACAACTCACAAGAGACAATGTAATTGTTGCTCTCCATGTGGTTTTCCTGAGAGGAATACATGTATGAAGTGGTAAGTGGGAGGAAAGTATGATGAAAATCAGAGTAATACTGTTCCAGGCATCGATTCTTTAACGGAACATAAAAAGTTCATCAGGGATGAAACTGTTCCAATAATCTTCTAATACACAAGAACCACGTAAGTCGGAGAGAGTTAGAAAACAACCTGGGAGGTATGGGTTTCTGATCTCACCTCATGAAGATGTCAATCTTATTAAGGAAGACGAACCGACTACGTATGAGGAAGTGATACAAGGTATTGACTCCTTTTATGGCAAAGTGTCATGATGTCCGAAATGGATTCCATGTATACTAACCAAGTTTGGACACTGGTTGATGTACTAGAAGGCATTGTGCCTAATAGTACTATATAGGTATTCAAGGAAGACAAATATGGATGGCATCATACAAACGTACAAAACTAGGCTTGTACATAAAGGGTATCGTCATCAATATGGTGTCGATTACGATGAAATCTTTTACCCGTTGCCATGATTAAATCCATTCGGATAATGTTTGCTAATGCTGTATGTTTTAGTTATGAAATATGACAGTTGAACATCAAAACCGCTTTCCTTAAATGGAAACCTTTGGAGGAAGTTTATCGATATCCTAACGGTTTCGTCATATTAAAAATAGAAAACAAGGTTTGCAAGTTAAATCAATCCATTTATGGATTGAAGCAAGCATTGAATTCTTGGAACCATCATTTTGATGTAATCATAATGGTATATGATTTAATTCAAAACGAAAATGATTCTTGTGTATATAAGAAGGTTAATGGGAGCACACTGATAATGATTATCCTATATAATGATTGTTGGGCAATTATGACCCATAGCATCACTATTTGTACAGAACATGCTGTTGTTGTACAAATTAACTATGTGACAAAGGAAATTTCTCTTTTTTCAATTGTAATTGGATTACCGGGATATACAAATGATAAAAGTCCATATGATTAGTTTCGGATTAATAAGATATGAGACAATATTAATCCACTAAGGTTTAATCATTAAAACATCCCTAGTCGTAGTATTATCGAGATTGGACATCGATAATGCAGAATAGACTAGTTTTGCACTTGTGCATGTTATGGGAGCATAACGGCATAGTTCTCATATATTTAAGTATTGGATACTTATGCAAGTGTGATAGGAGGTTATGTTTACCGATGGTATGGAAACAGCTTCGCTCTGGATAGACCTCTCGGAAACCCATTGGTAGTATGACTAATTGTCTATGGGAGTCCGAATCAGGGTAGGTGTATTTGGTCTTAACCTGAGACTTACATCGCTAATACTTGCGACGATCAGTATACTTTGGTTTTAGTCGTTCGGGGACTTTAACAGGTTCCGTGTACGCCTTTTCTGGGTATACTGAGAATCGTAGTGTGTTGGGTGTGATGTCAAGACGGAAGTATCACTTCAGTCATTTGGAGATGATGATCACGTAGGATACGAAACTAATACTCTTAAGTACTGCAGTCATCGGGATAATATGACAAGGTCATGATTATCCGATTATACAGACTAGTTACCATAGATCCGATATGTGCTTTGTACGGGGCAGACACAATTCCAGCCTCAGGCCTAACATGTAACATCTGATACTGGATCGTAATATGCAATACTACGTATACTACGCCTGATATAGATTACATATTCCTTAAAAGAATATTTCTGGAGAAATAGGTAGGCACGACGCTTTGCTAGAAGCCAACCATGTCTTGTAAATCGGTAAGAACGTGGTATCGGGTACACACGTAATCAAAAATTCCAATGACCGAATTTACTGCCAATATATCCAGGGATCTCATGGGTCGCTTTCCGAAGATTCACCGATGACGTATGACTCGAACATAATTAATCTGGGATTAATTAGAAATGAGAGAAAATTAATATAGGATTAATTACGGAGAGATTTTATCTAGGATAAAATACTATTTGAAGTGAGAGAACGATTAATTTGGAATTAATCGATAAAATAATATATCCCATCACTAGTCAACTTTGTCACTTTAAGTTGATGGAAGTTATTGGTAGGTGATTGTGTGTAAAACAAACAAGTGTGATAGATTGAATGACATTTACCATTTTATTATTTTTGGTATATGACTTTCAATTTTGTATTATCACACACACAACACTCATCTCTCTCATTCTCTCCTCACCATGGCCGAATGGCCTTCTTCCTTTTCTCTCATTATTGCCGTGAGCCTATGGCTCATTTCTTCTTGATTTTGCTTCAAAATCAAAGATGCTAGCACACCAAGGAGTCTTACAAAGGTGTTAGGGAAACATATCCATGAGTTTGGAATTCAATGAGATGCTTGGAAGATCAACATACATCAAAGAAAGCTTGGAGCAACTTCCATAGAGTCAAAGTTTTGAACTTCTCTTCAACATCCAACCGAGCATTGTAAGTATTTTCCGCTATCTTCTTTGCGTATTCACACATTTCATATGCTTAATTGATCTTGGTTTGACCTAGAAAACCCAACAATGATATCAGAGTCATGATTAAGCATGAAATTGAAATTAGGGTTCTTAAACTTTAATTAGGGATTTTGTGATTTGAGCATGATTTATTCAAATTGTTTGTGCTTATAATATGTTAACTTTGAGTTGTGCATGATCAATTTGATGAAAAATTAATTGGATTAATTTTCCCCAAATTTTGAGGCTTGGCCGAATGTGAACCCATTTGTAGCTCTTGGTGATTTTTGAATTTTAGACAATTGGATGTGTTTAAAATGCATGAGATATATTATTTTATGATTTAATTGGATTGAAATCAAAATTGAAATAAAAAGTCCTCAATTGGCATGAGCTATAGGAAGCATGTTGGGTTTGATTTTGCTTCAATTTGTGTTGGACATAAGTTGATTAATTAAAGCATGATTAATTAGTATAATTGGTGTTTTGAATATATTGATTTAGCTAATTAATTATGGCTATACACTTTAGTTAATTAAATTGTGATATTGGAATATTGGAATTTAATTAATTAGGCTTAATTTGGAATTGGGCTATTAATGTTGTATTTGGGCTTAATTGGCTCAGTTGGGCAAAGTTTGGTTTAGGTTAATTGGTTGGATCCAATTGGGCCTAAAACCATTTCCATGAAGTCCAAATATAATTATTGGGCCTTTAAAAATTTAATTGGGCCCAATGGGCCAAAATTAATTTGGTGGCAAAGGGTGATTCCTTATTGGGCTTTGGTTGCAAAGTCCATGCCTTAATAAATTAATTGAAAGCCTATTGGACTTTAATTAAATTAACATTGGATGTTAATTGGGCTTTGAGACCCGTTAAGATTAGATTGATTGATAACATGCTTTGTGTGAATACATGGATGTGATGTATGAATAATGTATATCAGATGGATATTTAGATGGGTGAGGGAAATTTTGGAAATTGTTGTAATAAATTTATAATTTGTTAAATTGGACCTGCGTGTCTAGCCTATTACCTTTTTGTTGGACAGTTATGACCCATAGCGTCACTGTTTGTAAAAGTCATTGTGTTTTTATACAAAATTAATTATGTAGTAATGAAATTGCCTTTTGCCGATTTGTAATTAATTTACTTTGATATATATAAATGGTAAAAGTCCATATGATTAGTTACGTATTGAGATGATATGAGACAGTATCAATCCTTAAAGGTTTAATCATTAAATATCATAGTCGTAGTATTATCGAGATTGGACATCAGTAATGCGGAATAGACTAGTATTGCACTTGTGCGCGTTGTGAGGGCACAACGACATAGTTCTCATATGTTTAAGTATATGATACTTATGCAAGTGCGATAGGAGGTTGTATTTTACCGATGGTACGGAAACAGCTTTGCTCTAGATAGACCTCGTAGAATCCCATTAGTAGTATGTATATGTGTCTATATGAGTCCGCTTCAGGGTAGGTGTATTTGGTCTTAACCTGAGACTTGCATCGCTAGTACTTGCGACAATCGATAAACTTTGGTTTTGGTCATTCAGGGCTTTAACAGGTTATGTGTACGCCTCTGCTGGGTTTATTGGGAATCGTAGTGTATTGGATGTGATGTCAAGACGGAAGTATCACTTCAGACATATGGAGATGATGATCACGCAGGGATTCAGAACTGGTTCTCTATTGTGTTGCAACCATCGGGATAATATGACAAGGTCATGATTATCCGATTAAAATAGACTAGTTGCTTGATATCCGATATGTGCTTTGTACGGGGCAGATACTATTCCAGCCCCAGGCCTTGCACGTGACATCCGATACTGGATTGCAATACGCAATGCTACGGTATACTACGCCTGATAAAGATCGTATATTCCAGTAAAAATATTTCTGGAGAATTGGGTAGGCATGGTGCTTTGCTAGAAGCCAACCTTGTCTCGTAAATCGGTAAAAATATAGTACGAGGTACGTACGTATTCAGATAGTCCGACGACCGTATTTACTGCCAACATATCCAGGGATCTCTTGGGTCGCTTCCCGAAGATTCACCGATGACGTATGATTCGAGCATAATTAATCTGGGATTAATTGCGGAGAGACTTTATCTTGGATAAAGTACTATTTAAAGAGAGAGAAAGATTAATTTGGAATTAATCATTAAAATAATATATTCGATATATTATTCGAAATTAGATTTCGTCGTGGAATTAGAATTAGATTTTAATTCGGGCAAACGAGTTGATTTAGAATTAATTCGTTAACGACGTGAATAGTAATTTTGCTAGACATAATTATTTAATTAAATTTGATTTAAATAACGTCGCGACTGAAGTTCGTTAATTCGGAATTAGCGAACCCGAGCCCGAGAGTGTTTGTGGGCCCACTCGAATTCAGAATCGAGTGGGGCCTACATGTCACATCAACCATTACTTCACATGTCACTTGTTTGATGTGTTTAGGTGAGGTTGTTGGTGAAGAGTGTAAAACACTCCAAACTTGAAAAGGTGAAAGACATATACCAAAACCAACTTTTGGTATATCATTAATTAATTATTTTTGAAACATTATTATTGATTTTGGAAATCAAAAATCACATCTTCTCTTCTCTCTCCCAAGGCCGAAACTGTGAAGTAGATTTTGCTCTCCATTTTCTTCATTTCTTAGCAATATTTTGTGAAGAAAAGTGTGAAGTTTTTGTTACAAAAATTCACTAAGGGCTAGCACTCATCAAGGGATCATATAAGGTGATTAGGAAACCTATTCAAGAGCTTGGAAAGACAAAACAAAGCTTGGAGCATTGTGGACTGCCGTGGCCGAATCTTGGACTGCTTGAAGGATAAAATTTTTATTGTTTGACTCATCCAAAACCGATCGATGTAAGTATGTTTCCGCCATGCTTCTTCGTTATTCATTCATGTTTCATTGTTCATTATGATATTGGGACTAATCATAGAAACCAATAATGGTATCATTGAGCTTATAATGAGTATGAAATTTATTAGGGTAAAATTTGGGGAAAATCCATGTGAGCATGATTTGATTAAATTGAATGCTGAGTATGCTTGTATGTTGATAAAATGAGATGTGATTGGATCAATTTCAACAAATTTTGATTGGATCAAAATTTGCCCCACCATTAGGCTTGGCCGAATGCATTGGTTACCCTAGGCTCTTGGAATTTTTTATTTTGATGATCATTGGATGACTTGAAACGAATAGGAAATGTCGATTTGTAATTCGATCGGATTGAAAACGAAATCGGACAAAATTCATTACCTTGGCCGAGAGCTAGGGGTGAGCAACGGTTCCGGGTCTACCCGGACCCGGTTGGAACCTGACCGGTTTTTCGAGTTTGGAACCGGAACCGATTGTAATCGGGTAGGTTCCGGTTCCAAAAATAAAAGAACCGATTTTATGCGGGTAGGTTCCGGTTCCAAAATGATCGGAACCGGAACCGGACCATGGAACCGGTTTGGGATTATGAAACCAAAACTTGTGTACAAATCTTAGAGGCTGTAAATGAAGTTCTTATCATTTAATTAATTAGTAGAATGGGGCGATTCAAACATAAGACCAAATGGTCAAACTTGGTTTTGATATCATGTTAATTATCTTTAGGATAAAAAGCTTAAGCTTATACGTGTGGACCTATCATTAGTCTTTAAGCTAACTTCTGTATGAGTAGGCCGACTCTCTAGTTTTTTAGTTACTACTATGCACATGTTAATTTGCTCACTTCCTCTTTATTCAATTTTTTAATCACAAAAATGCAATATCAATTAAAAAACTTCATTTTTTTTCATTCTTGAGCTTTCGCACTCCGATTTGGTCCCCGTTTTTTCCTACGGACTCGTATTGGAATGTAGTTTTCATTAAAATATTTTAAAATAGGGTAATTCGGAACCGAAAAATAGGGTATCCTGTTTAATTGGGTAGGTTCCGGTTCCACTTAATGTGGAACCAAATTTTTCCGGGTAGGTTCCGGTTCCATGCGGAACCGGAACCGAAACTGGTTTTGCTCACCCCTACCGAGAGCTCTTTGGGCATGTATGGACTTGATTTTTTGATTCAAAAATGTTGGACATTAATTGAACAAATAGATACATAATTAATTGGTTAAATTGTATTTTGGAAATATTGATTTAGTTAATTAATTGATGTATTACACTTTAATTAATTAAATTATAAAATTTGGAATTTTAAAATTTGGTTAATGGGCTTAATTTTGAATTGGGCTTGAAATTATTATATTTGGGCATAATGGGCTTGGTTGGGCTAAGTTGGTTTAGGCCAATTGGATTGGATCCTAATTGGGCCTAAATCATTCCATTAAGTCCAAATATAATAAATGGGCTTTAAATTTTAATTGGGCCTTATGGGCTTGATATTGATTTTATGGCAAATGAGGGTGAGTACTTACTTGGGCTTGGTGATTGGGTTTGACCCACATTGACCAAAGCACATGCCTTATGAAATCAATTGAAAGCCCATCAGACTTTAATTAAACGAACATTAGATGTTAGTTGGGCTTTGAGACCCGATAAGATTAGATTTGGAATCTAAGTCGTTAAAGCGCATTAAAAAGTGTATATATTTAATTTGGAATTAAATAAAATAGAATTAGTATTAAATACGACTTAAATTAGATTTAACGAGTAGTTCGATATAATTCAAGAATTCGTACTTTGAGTACTTATTCTCAAATGAGTTGGACTCGCGTAAAATCAAATCGTTGTTTGAACATTGGATGGTCACATAATTAAAGACTAATTAATTGGATTAGATTGGTTGTAATGCATGCTATGAATGAATATATGGATGTGATGAATGGATAGCGTATATCGGATGGATATTAGAAGGGAAAGGGTAATTTTGGAAATGATTGTAAATATGGAATTTATAAATTGGACCTGCGTGTCCAGCCTTGTCTCTTATTATCTCTTTGTATTCTCTTCTCACCTAATTACCCTCATTGCAATGAGGTTTCTATTATTGTATTATGTAATTGGGTAGAAGTATAATAGTGCTAGCCGGGGAGAGGAAATGAAGCGATTTATTCTCGGAACAATTTGTTTAAATATCTATCCGCATATCGTTATTAATTTACTTTTCGCGCCTTATGATGTTTTAGAAGCATGCTTAAGGGTGTATGATGATACCTTAACAAATATAATAAATTGGTTGCCAATTTACGCAAAAACCCTCAAATCATATTAAGCGTTTTTCCTTCCGTTGAATGATTCTTACTCAAGATCCAAAGTTGGCATTGGCTTGTTGGCCAAAGTCAAGTCCTTTGTCAATTGCGGATGTGTATGAATCATGAGAGTTTTGTTCCATATCGGTGTCTTGTCCAAGTCGTGATTTATTGGCCAAAGTCAAGATCACTTCTTGTCCATCGACATTGATTACGAAACTTTCATGTCAATGGGTCCCGCTTAACTGGAATCATTAAGCTTGTTGTGCCAAAGCCAAGGCTTAGTTGATTCAGAGGAAATAGGTTAGGAAAATATATTGGATACATTGGCATATGTATTGTATATATGTTTCGGACTTGGATGTCCACCTACCGGATCTAGGAAATGGATGAGATCCAATTGATCTTCGAGATCTACCTAGTTAAATATCATACAGCTTGTTGGCCAAAGTCAAGGTTGTGTGTTATCTAACGGGATCCTAGCCAATTAGGAAACTGGGTTTCCCGAGTACTCGACAGAGGGTTAGAGGATCGTCGAAAAATAGTGGGAGGCTAGTATTGAATTTGCAATTCATTCAGATACTTAGCTTTACGCGCTTTCAAATTATTTCATCAAAATTATTTTATTAGTTGGACTAATATAATGTTATTTTTCTTGTAACAGTTAGACTGTACCCAAATAACATTGACTAGATAGTTGGACTATCGTAGTTAAGATGACTGGAAAGGGAAATTTCCGAGACATTATCATGGGCGAGAATGTCTTTAAGGGCATGAACTTTGCCGATTGGGAAATGAATCTAAGGATATTCCTTGGAGCTGAGAGGTTGTTATACACCATTCAGACACCTCTTGGGCCTAAACCCGCACATGATCAGACACTTGAGCATGAGCTTTGAAGACTCACAGTGATGATTGTGATACTGCTTAGTCTATTATGCTTGCTTCCATGACTCATCATTTCTGTCGATAAAACAGGAACTTGGATCCTTATAACATGTTGGTGAGGTTACAAGATCTTCACCGATCTAACAAGAGGTCGCAGAGATATGAGTTAGTTAAGAAGCTCTTCCGTTCACGTATGTTAGAAGGCATGTCTGTTGAGTTCCATGTGGCACAGATGATTGCTGAAATAGATGAGCTAGCTACGATGGGGATAGTCTTTGAGGCTGAGATTACTATAGACATGGTCTTGCAATCTCTCCACGACTCTTGGAGACAGTTCATCATAAACTATAATTTGATGAACACTGATGATACTCTTGGAGAGTTATTGTCTACTCTCAAGGAAGCTGAGAAGGAGCTTCTCAAGGGCAACAAGCGCGAGGCGCACTTTGCTTCGACATCTCAGACACCAAGGGCTGGGCCCAAGGCAACTGGAGGTGTGAAGAAGAAGAAGCATAAAAGAAAAGCCAAGGCCAAATCGTCAAAAGCTTCCGAGAAGCCTAAGGATAAATCTCAGGATGTTTGTCTCCAGTGCGGCAAGCGGGGTCACTGGAAGCGTGACTAGATCCTGCACATGAATACATATGTGAGTACCACAACCAGAATCAAAAATCCAATTTTTAAAACTAGTAGTAGATATGTTTATTTCTATAACAAACATACCTGAAGCCGGTGCCTTGCCCACTTTGATTTCCTTCATGTGCGCCTTGTACTCACGGTAGTCATGCTTCCAGTGACCCCGCTTCCCGCACTGCAGACATACATCTTGGGATTTTTCCTTGGGTTTCCCAAAACCCTTTGAAGATTTGGCTTGCCCTTCTTCTTATGCTTCTTCTTCTTCTTCACACCTTCAGTCACATTGGGCCAAGCCCTCGGAGTCTGAGATGTCGAAGCGAAGTACGCCCCGCGCTTCTTGCCCTTTAGAAGTTTCTTTTCAGTTTCTTTCAGAATGGATATCAACTCTCCAAGAGTGTCATCTTGGTTCAACATATTATAGTTCATGATGAACCCACTCCAAGTGTCGGGGAGAGACTGTAAGATCAAATCTATCAAAGTCTTAGCCTCGAAGACAATGCCCATCTGAGCCAGCTGCTCGATGTCAGCAATAATCTGTGACACATGGTGCTCAACAGATGTACCCTCTGACATGCAAGCGCGGAAGAGCTTCTTCTGTAACTTATAAATTGCGATCTAAGATTAGATAGATGAAGATCATGCAATTTTGCCAACATGTTATAGGGATCCAATCCCTTGTTCTGTCGACAGAATTATTGAGTCATAGCAGCAAGCATAATGGACTGAGTAGTAGAGTTGTCATCACTATGAGTCTTCCAAAGCTCTAGCTCAAGCAATTGATCAGGTCCAGGCTTAGGCCCAAGAGGTCTCTCTATAGTATAGATCAACTTCTCGGATCCCAGGACAATCCTGAGATTCATTTTCCAGTCAGAAAAGTTTGTGCTATTGAAGACATTCCCGCCCATGATAATATCTCTGACACTGTTCTTTCTCGTCATTTTAACTGCGATAGTCAAACTATCCAATTAACAATGTATGGGTATAGTCTAACAGTTACAAGAAAAATAATAATATATTAGTCCAACTAATAAAATAATTGATGAAATAATTTGAAAGCGCGTAAAGCTAAGTATTTGAATGAAATTGTAAATTCAATACTAGCCTCCCACAATTTTTCGGCGAGCCTCTAACCCTCTATTGAGTACTCGGGAAACCTAGTTTCCTAGTGCGCTAGGATCCCATTAAATAACACACAACATTGACTTTGGCCAACAAGTTGTATGATATTTAACTAGGTAGATCTCTAAGATCAATTGGATCTCATCCAATTCCTAGATCCGGTAGGTGGACCTCCAAGTCGGAAACATATATAATATATATATGCCAATATATCCAATATATTTTCCTAACATTTTTCCTCTGAATCTACTAAGCATTGGCTTTGGCACAACAAGCTTAATGATTCCAGTTAGGCGGGACCTATTGACTTTGGAAAGATTGGTAATCAATGTCAATGGACAAGAAGTGATCTTGACTTTGGCCAACAAATCACAATTGGACAAGACACACGATATGCAACAAAGCCTTCATGATTCAAACACATCCGCGATGGACAAAGGTCTTGACTTTGGGCAACAAACTAGTGCAAATCTTGGATCTTGAGTAAGAATCACTCAATGGAAGGAAAACGCTTAATATTTATTGAGGGTTTTTCGTGTAAATTGGCAAACAATTTATTATCTTTGTTAGGTCTCATCATACACCCTTAAGCATACATTCTAAAAGCATAATAAGGCTCGGAAAAAAATTAATAATGATATGCGGATGGATATCTCACAAATTATTCCTAGAACAAATCACTCACTTTCCTCTCCCGGCTAGCACTATTCTAACTTCTACCCAATTACATAATACAATTAAAGAAACCTCATTAATATTGAGGGGAATTAGGTGAGAAGAGAATTACAAAGAATCAAGAGAGATAAGGCTGGACAAGCAGGTCCAATTTAATAAATTCTAAATTTACAATAATTTCCAAAATTGCCCTCTCCCTTCAAATATCCATTCGATATGCATTATTCATTCAACACATCCATGTATTCACACAAAGCATGTGATTCAATCAATCTAATCCAATTAATTAATCTTTGAATTAAGTGATCATCCAATGTTCAACAATGATATGATTTGCATGAGTCCAACTCGTTTGAGAATAAGTACTCGAAGTGCGAATTCTTGAATTATATCGAACTACAATTTAAATCTAATTTAATTCGTATTCAATACTAATTCTATATTTAATTCCAAATTAAATAACTACATTTTTTAATGCGCCTTTACGATTTAGATTCCAAATCTAATCTAAATGGGTCTCAAAGCCCAATTAACATCCAATATTGTTTAATTAAAGTCCAATGGGCTTTCAATTAATTTCTTAAGGCATGGACTTTGGTCAAACCCAAATGTCAAAGCCCAATTAAGGAATCACCCTTTTTGCCAAGAAACCAATTTAGGCCCATTAGGCCCAATTAAACATTAAAAGGTCCATTTGTTATATTTGGACTTAATGGAATGGTTTAGGCCCAATTTAGATCCAATCCAATTGTCCTTAACCAACTTGGCCCAACCAAGTTAGCCATGATTAACCATTTAAATTATCATTTCCAAAATACTAATCTAATCAATTAATCATGCTTGTTCATCATCAATATATGTCCAACATTATCGAATAAAAAAATCATCTCACTTCATGCTTTGAAGGTCACGGCATTAGAGGGTTTTTATATTCGATTCCGACTTCAATCTGATTGAATTTCAAATCAATATTTCCCAAGTCTTTACACACATCCAATGATCAAAAGATAAAAAATACCATGACATTTAGGGCATATTGTATTTGGCCAACACAATAATTTGGGGAAAAGTTAATCCAATTCAATTTTCTTCAAATTGATCATGCATAACTCCAAGTTATCAACATACAAGCATACTTAAACAAACAATTTGATTAAATCATGCTCAAATAAAAAATATTCAAATTCAAGTGTATAACCCTAAGTTAATTTCATGCTCAAATTAGGCTCCATGATACCATTGTTGGGTTTCTATGTTGTCCCAAGATCAATTTAAGCATAAAATTAAGTGAATACACAAAGAAGAATGATAGAATCATACTTACTTTGATCGGATTATGGAAGTGTTGAATAAAAAATTTTACTCCTTTGAGAAATCTCCAAGCTCATCTTTGAATTTTGATCTACAAGCTCCAAGCTTCAATGGTGATTCCAAGCTCAAAGGTTGGTTTCCCTAACACCTTTGATGATTCTTTTGAGTGCTAGCTCTCTTGAAAATTTGAAACAAATTTTCTTCTTCTTCTTCTTCTTCTTCTTCTTATTCTTCCTCTAGTTTCGGCCAAAGAAGAGAGAAATGGGGAGAGAGTATTTTTCTTGCTAAGGGCATGAATGAGAGAGTGAGTGAGAGTGATATGTTGACTTATCTTTTTGATTTCAAAAATCAATTAAATGATATACCAATATTTGGTATTAGTCATTCATGCCATCAACTTGAGTGAATGACAAGCTATCATCATTCTCACCAAAACCCATCACCAAAAGTAACTAAAGTGACAAGTGATGTGACATGTGGGCCCCACTTGATTCAAAATCTGAGTGGGCCCGTAACACATCCCGGGCTCAAATTAGCTAATTCCGAATTAACAAATTTTTCCGTTGCGACGTAATTAAATCAAATTTAATTAAATAATTATGCCAAGTAAAATTACTATTCACGTCGCTAATGAATTAATTCTAAATCAATTCGTTTGCCCGAATTAAAATCCAATTTTAATTCTGCGTCGAAATCTAATTTCGTTTAATATATCGAATATATAATTTTATCGATTAATTCCAAATTAATCGTTCTCTCTCTTCAAATAGTATTTTATCCTAGATAAAATCTCTCCGTAATTAATCCAAGATTAATTATGTTTGAATCATACGTCATCAGTGAATCTTCGGGAAGTGACAAGAAACCTACTTGGATTCGAAATCCAAGCAAACCCCCAAGCAACAGACAGAACCCCAAGAACCGTGAATTTGATTTTGTAGGAACAAAACCTTTCCAAGGCCAAAAAGAAGACCCACAAAGAACTTGCCCTTGAGAACCTTTAAGATGATTCCTGGTAGTGTTTTGCTAGCAATGGAGACGCCACTAAGTATGCCAAACTTAGATAAGTCGATTCAAACTTGAAAATTAGAATCCCTCTCTTACAAGAATTCGGCCATAGCCAAAGCTTTAAGCTTTTGTGTTTTACAAATTTCGTTGGTTGTCCAAAAATGAAAAAGAAAGAAAGCTTAAATAGTGATACAAAAGAAACCCTAAAGACATAAAGACAACAATGCCCCTAAATACGAAATTACAAAAATACCAAGTCTTTAAGTCTTCAAATACCTAGGAAGCTTTATTCAAAGCTGATTTGGGCCAAGTGAAGTGTCTTTGGGCCCTCTCTATTGAAGCCCACATGCGTCTCTATTTGTTTGTTGCAATTGGCCATAAAACTATAAACTAATCCCTCAATTGCTTCTCTGAGTCTTTTGGTCATCTGCCTCATAATTGGCCATTCTGGTACTTGTAATGGGTCTTTTGCTTTGTTATCGGGCAGGATCATGTCATCCTCTCCCTCTTGAAAAAGATTCGACCTCGAATCTGTACCTGCATTAAAAGGAGTTAAGTCAGAAACATTAAATGTAGCAGACACATTATACTTACCTTATAAATCCAGCTTGTATGCATTGTCATTAATCCGTTCCAAGACTTGAAATGGACCATCTCCTCTCGGTTGTAGCTTAGATTTACGTTGTTCAGGAAATCTCTCCTTGCGCATGTGTACCCAAACCCAATCTCCAGGCTGAAATACCACATGTTTTCTTCCCTTATTAACATGAGAAACATATTACTCATTCTTTCGTTGTATTTGCTCTCCTACTTTCTCATGTATATGCTTCACCAAATCAACTTTCCTTTTTCCATCTAGCCCTGCATGCTCATCAACAGGCAAAGGTAACAAATCTAATGGAGTTAATGGCTGAAAACCATAAATAATTTCAAATGGTGAGTAATATGTAGAGGAATGAATACTACGATTATATGCAAATTCAACAAAAGGCAAACAATCCTCCCAGGTTTTTAAGTTCTTATTGATAATAGTACGCAATAACTGAGTCAAAGTTCTATTAACAACCTCGGTCTGGCTATCAGTCCGGGGGTGGCAAGTAGTAGAATACAAAAGTTTAGTTCCCAACTTACCCCATAAAACTTTCCAAAAGTGACTAAGGAATTTGACATCATGATCTGAAACTATACTCCGTGGAATCCTATGGAGTCGTACTACTTCTCTAAAGAATACGTCAGTAATGTTAGTGGCATCATCAGTTTTATGACATGCTATAAAGTGTGCCATCTTACTGAACCTATCAACCACTACAAAGATGGATTCTGTACCATTCTTAGTCCCAGGTAAACCCAAGATAAAGTCCATCGATACATCTACCCATGGCTCACTAGGTATAGGCAATGGTGTATACAACCCATGAGGCATAACCTTAGATTTAGCCTATTTACAAGTTAAGCATTTATCACACTAACGCTCAATATCTCTTCGCATTTTAGGACAATAAAAATGTTCACTCAATACCCCTAAGGTTTTGGCAATGCCAAAGTGCCCCATTAAACCTCCCTCATATGCTTCCCTCACTAACAACTCACGCATACTACAAACAGAAATGCATAATCTATTCTCCCTAAACAGAAACCCATCATGTTGGTAGAATTTACTAAAAGCAGACCTTTCACATGTAGCATAGATAGTACTAAAGTCAATATCACTAGCATAAAGTTTTTTAATAAATTCAAACCCAAGCATTCTTGCACTCAATGAAATAAGTAAAGCATACCTTCGCGATAGTGTATCGGCGACAATGTTTTCCTTACCTTGTTTGTAGCGGATTACATATGGAAATATCTCAACAAACTCTAACCATTTTGCGTGTCATTTGCTCAGCATACCTTGGCCCTTCAGATGCTTCAATGATTCATGATCTGTATGGATCATAAACTCTCAAGGCCACAAATAATGCTGCCAAGTCTCAAGGGCTCTCACTCCTTATCATATGTGGGGTACCACAAAACTGCTCCATTCAGCTTCTCACTACAGTAAGGTATTGGTCGCTTTTCTTGCATAAGAACAGCTCCAATGCCTATCCCGGATGCGTCACACTCAATCTCAAATGTCTTCTCAAAGTTGGGTAGTGCACAGACTGGTACACTGCACAACTTCATTTTCAGATCCTGGAATGCACACTCCTACTCTTCACCCCATTTGAAGCCAACAGTCTTCTTCACTAATTCAGTCAGTGGTGCTGCAATACTACTGAAGTCTTTAACAAATCTACGGTAGAAGTTTACTAATCCATGGAAGCTTCTGACTTCTGTCACTGTTGTTGGTTTTGGCTAATCCTGAATTGCCTTCACCTTTTCCAAATCTACCTCGATGCCATCTACACTGACAACAAATCCAAGGAAAACAATTCTATCCATACAAAAAGTGCACTTATCAAAGTTTGCATACAGTTTTTCCTGCCTTAACACCCCCAAAAACATGCTTCAAATGCATAACATGCTCATCTACTATTTTTACTGTAAACTAAGATGTCATCAAAATAAACCACAACAAACTTACCTAAAAATACAAGCATAACATGATTCATCAATCTTATAAATATTCTAGGTGCGTTTGAAAGACAAAATGGCATAACTAACCACTCATACAAGCCATACTTAGTCTTAAATGCAGTTTTCCACTCATCTCCCTCTCTCATACGAATTTGATGGTATCCACTCTTTAAATCAATCTTACTAAAAATTTTGGAACCATGCAATTCATCCAACATGTCATCTAGTCTAGGAATGGGGTGACGATACTTTACCGTAATATTGTTGATAGCTCAACAATCAACGCACATACGCCACGTCCCATCTTTCTTAGGAACTATAAGCACAAGTACTGCACAAGGACTCATACTTTCCCTTACATACCCCTTGTCTATCAACTCCCATACTTGTCTTTGTAGCTCATTTGTCTCCTCGGGATTGCTTCTATAAGCCGATCTGTTAGGAATGACTGTTCCAGGTATGAAGGCTATTTGGTGCTCAATACCTCTAATGGGTGGAAGCCCACTAGGTATGTCCTCTGTTAGTACGTCACTGTAATCGTGCAAAAGAGATGAAATAGACATAGGAAGCAAAGAGTCAGTGTTAGTAAAATAAATATGAGGATCCTTATAGACTAACAATAACCTGAGCTTGCTAGCCCACTGTAATCCTACAAAAGAGATAAATAGACATAGGAAGCAAATGGTCAGTGTTAGTAAAATAAATATGAGGATCCTTATAGACTAACAATAACATGAGCTTGATAGCCTTGAACGTTTTCCTTACTTCACCCTCACCCATGTAGAAACTCTTTTTAACTCTCCCTTTGATTTTCCCCTAATGTTCACTCACACTCCCATTGGGAACTCCCACGGCCTTGGCTTTATTTTTCTCACCAGATACATCACTCTCACTAGTCTCACCCAAGGTGGTGTTTCCTTCGCTGTCTCTTTGTCACGCTCAAGTTGTAACTTAACCTGATCTTTATGAACTTGTGCAGGTGTAAGTGGGTATAATGTAGTGGGTTTTCCCTTATGTTGAAAAGGGTACTTGTTCTTGAACCCATTATGAATAACCTTCTTATCAAACTGTCACGGTCTACCCAAAAGAATATGTCCTACATGCATTGGTATCACATCACATAGGACATCATTTGTGTATGGCCCAATGGTAAAGCGCAACAATACTTGCTTCGTCACACTTATTTCCCCACAATCATTTAACCACTGCAACTTGTAAGGCTTCGGGTGTCTCAAGCAACTTAACCCCAATCGCTCAATCAAAGCTGTGCTAGCAACATTAGTACAACTGCCCTCATCTATGATCATACTACACCCCTTGCCATTCACACGGCACCTAATATAGAATATGTTCTCCCTCTGCTGCAAACTCTCATCCTCTACAACATGTGCACTCAAAGCACGCTTGACAACTAAGGATAAGTTATTCAGCGGGTAAGCAGCTCCCTCATGGTCACTAGTATCCTCCAACTCTGGCATCTCATCATCAACCTCACTATCAGTAGAGTACACATCTCCACTCTTCTTATCAATCACTAAGGTACGTCTATTGGGACATTCTGAAGCATAATGTCCCATGCCTAAACATTTAAAACACTTGACATTCTTAGTTATAGTAGTTGTACCCTCAGGTTTTGGTCTAGTTTTACTCGGGTCTGCAGCCTCTTTACCCTTGGCACTAGGTTCGACCCTAGGCTTATTAAACCCTCCACTGAACTCGCCTCCAGGCTTGTCAAAGCCTCCATCCTGCTTCTCGTCCGGAACCCATTTTCCCTTCCATGCAGAAGTAGCCTGAGTACCAAATCTGGATGTTGACCTTTTATTGAGTTGCCTTTCTACCTTGATAGCCATGTGAAGCATATCCTCCAAATCAACATAGTGTTGCAACTCCACCATGTTTGCAATCTCCATATTCAAGCCCCCTAGAAACCATGCCATAGTAGCTTCTGCATCCTCAACTATATTTGCCATGATCATGGCAACTTCCATCTCTGTGTAATAGTCCTCAACACTTTTGGTCCCCTGATACAGATGTTGCAGTTTTTGATACAATTCCCTATAGTAATGGCTGGGTATAAATCTCTTTCTCATGAGACCTCTAAGTTCTTCCTATGTCTGAACCGACCTCTCATAATTTCTCCTCCGAGTAGAGACAAGCTGATCCCACTAAATCATAGCATAATCGGTAAACTCAATCGCTGCCAGATTGATCTTCTTCTTGTCTGAGTAGTGATAACTATTGAAAATCAATTCTATTTTCTTTTCCCATTCTAAATAAGCTTCAGGATCATTCTTGTCGTGGAATGTTGGTATCTTGACCTTGATGCTACCTAGATCACCATCAATATCTCCTCGTCTACCATATCCCTCCTATCATAATCCCCTCTTCTGGCATCAAATGCTCCTTTATCATCAAATCGTCTATCCCTCATATCATTCCTCCTATCAAACCTCCTATTAGGCCTCCTATCATGCCCAGGCTGAAATCTCTCCTCCACATCATCAAGACCATCAGAATCATCAAACTCATTTTCAGCTTCCTCTTCATCTGGTAGTACATACTGTGGTGGTACACATCGAGGTGGCATATTTTGAGGTGGTGGCATATTTTGAGGTGGTGGTATATGCTGGGTGGTGGTGCTCTGGGACCGCTACGAGTTTGAATACTCTCTACACTCTTAGTTAATCTCTCCAAAGCATTATTCATGTTCTCCATCATATCTGTAAATTTCCTATCCAAAACCTCAAGCTTTTCATCAATGGTTAGACATGCCATCTCAACAATAAACAAATAGTTAGAAATAACATGAAAGTAAAACAAATATGTAAATCCTCACAATCTCCTGTGTTTACACTCTAATGATATCACTCCACTCGTGTTTGCACTCTATTGGCTTTTTTCCGATACTGTGCTCACAATCATTGCCTTTTACCACTCTTGAGTTCGTCCTCAATTCAAATGTGAATCACACTTAATCCAAGAATACAAACCAAATGTAGTCCTCAAGCTAGCATGAAACACAAGATCTAATAATATATGTGGGACATGTGGAAACAAAATACGAACAGGAATAACAATGACGAAGACTCAATCAATAATACTTAAACTAGAGTATTTGGAATAAGGAAATAAACAGTTAGCATAATGAAAAAAAATAAGCATGTAAATTCACGGTCGTATGCAATTTCGGGAGAAAATTTGGCACCTCTATAGAAATTTTGATGGAATACCCTCCACGGGCACCTAAATGATAATATGGAACAAACTAAATTCAACCAAAAAATTTCACTTTTTTACTCTTTTTTTTTTTGTCTCAAGTGATCACTATCACTCAAGTCCCTTTTTTTTTTATAACTTCGAAAGCTGATTAAGGTTCTGATTTTAGTAGCTAATTAAGGTTTTGATTTCAGAGGCTGATTTAGGTTCTGATTTCAGAGGCTGATTTTCAGGGTCTGATTTCAGAGGCTTTTGGTCAGGGTCTGATTTCAGAGGCTACTGCTCAGTGTCTGATTTCAGAGGTTACTTTTCAGGGTCTGATTTCAGAGGTTAATCTGCAGGGTCTGATTTCAAAGGCTAAGGTTTTTTAAGTCTGATTTCAGAGGCTAAGTTTTCAGGGTCTGATTTCAGAGTCAGATTTCAAAGGCTAAGTTTTCTGAGTCTGAATTCAGAGGCTAAGTTTTCAGGGTCTGATTTCACACTTCACTAGGGTTTGAGAAACAAATCACACAGCCGCCACAGAACATGCTTATTTCATCAACATATGCTAAAGAACAGAATGTATATGTCGAACTATATAAGAAGATAGCAAAACCTAGATCCAGAAATAAACAAAGATTATGGACTGATATGGAGAACAACAACAAAAACCCAGAACTGGAAAATGAAAAAAAGATGAACTAATATGTCGAACACAACAGAACTTGATCCATAAATAAACAAAATGAAAACAGAAACAAGATCCAACAAGAACTAAAATGAAAATAACAAAGAACGAAAATAAAAACAGAATTAAACTAAAAGTAAAGAAAGGAAAATCAGACCTTGGAACCTTGAGCTCTAGATACCAAATGACAAGAAAATCCAAGCAAACCCCCAAGCAACGGACAGAACCCCAAGAACCGTGAATTTGATTTTGTAGGAACA
This sequence comes from Zanthoxylum bungeanum, assembly GCA_019454045.1. Lineage (NCBI taxonomy): Eukaryota > Viridiplantae > Streptophyta > Magnoliopsida > Sapindales > Rutaceae > Zanthoxylum > Zanthoxylum bungeanum. The sequence goes on from SKCR01044088.1 coordinate 69,457, forward strand.
ATACCCTTCCAAGGCCACAAAGAAGACCACAAAGAACTTGCCCTTGAGAACCTTTAAGATGATTCCTTGTAGTGTTTTTCTAGCAATGGAACGCCACTAAGTATGCCAAACTTAGATAAGTCGATTCAAACTTGAAAAGGGGAATCCCTCTCTTACAAGAATTCGGCCATAGATAAAGCTTTAAGCTTTTGAGTTTTACAAATTTTGTTGGTTTTCCAAAAATGAAAAAGAAAGAAATCTAAAATAGTGATACAAAAGAAACCCTAAAGGCATAAAGACAACAATGCCCCTAAATATGAAATTATAAAATTATCAAGTCTTTAAGTCTTCAAATGCCTCGGAAGCTTTATTCAAAGCTGATTTGGGCCAAGTGAAGTGTCTTTGGGCCCTCTCTATTGAAGCCCACATGCGTCTCTATTTGTTTGTTGCAATCGGACATAAAACTCTGAGCTAATCCCGCCATTGCTTCTCTGAGTCTTTTGATCATCTACCTCATAATTGGCCCTTATTGTACTTGTAATGGGTCTTTTGCTTTGTTATCGGGCTGGATCATGTCAGGAAGCGACCCAAGAGATCCTTGGATATGTTGGCAGTAACTCCGATTATCAGACTATCCGAACACGTACGTATCTCGTACTATTTTTTTACTGATTTACGAGACATTGTTGGCTTCTAGCAAAGCGTCGTGCCTACCCAATTCTCCAGAAATATTCTTAATGGAATATATAATCTTTATCAGGCGTAGTATACGTAGTATTATGTATTTCGATCTAGTATCAGATGTCACATGCAAAGCTTGGGGCTGGAATAGTGTCTGCCCCGTACGAAGCATATATCAGATTACTAGCAACTAGTCTCTTTTAATCGGATAATCATGACCTAGTAACATTATCCCAATGGTTGCAACACATTAGAGAACCAGTTTTGTATCCTTGCGTGATCATCATCTCCATATGACTGAAGTGATGCTTCCGTCTTGACATCACACCAATACACTACGATTCTCAATAAACCGAGAAGAGGCATACACAGAACCTGTTAAAGTCCCGGATGACCAAAACTAAAGCGTATTGATGGTCGCAAGTACTAGCGATGCAAGTCTCAGGTTAAGACCAAATAAACCTACCCGGATGCAGATTCCTATAGACACATAGTCATACTACCAATGAGATTCTGCGGGGTCTATCCAGAGTGAAGCTGCTTCCGTACCATCCGTAAACACAACCTCTTATCACACTTGCATAAGTATCCAATACTTAAATATATGAGAACTATGCTGCAACGCTTCCATAACACGCACAAGTGCAATATTAGTCTATTCCGCATTATCGATGTCCAATCTCGATAATACTATGACAAGGGATATTTAATGATTAAATCATTATGGAATGATAGTGTCTCATATCTTATCAATCCGGAACTAATCATAAGGACTTTTATCATTTATATATCCAAGTATATAAATTTAAAAAAATGATAAAAAGCAATTTCCATTGTCACATAGTTAATTTGTACAAAAACCACAATGTCTTTTACAAATAGTGACGCTATGAGTCATAGTTGTCCAACAATAATACTACATTTTCTCATCAGAACGCAATAGGGAGATATGTGATATGTGATGGTAACCACCCGGGTGATCAATGCATATGCATTTCAGAGTGGCAGAATTATCGGAATCATTCAAGGTACGAAGAGCCAACATATTTCACAGAACCACATTTTCCATCTTATCTGCCATCCATCTATGATCTTCATCAACAATCAGAACCATCAGAGGAAGAACAATTGGTTGACATGCTCAAAGGTTGGAACAAGAAACGAGAAGAAAAGTTAGATACAATTCTTGAAACATATCAGAATCAATTCGAAAGTATTCAGAGACAATCAATATTCATTCTGAGACTGACAGATAAATGAGACAATTAACAGAAAACCAGATCTACATACCTCAAGAAGTATTTTCAGACGAAACTGACAAAGCCTTTGAGCAGCAATCATTTCATAATGACACCTTAACAGAGGAAGAGGCTGAGCAGTATCAACAACCAGAGGTATCAGTTCAGGAGCCCAAACCAGCAAAGTCTTTGTTTTATTTTTATTATTCAGATTCTGACTCTGACAAAGAAGCTAAGTGTTTGTACCAACAAAAATTGAGAATGGAACTTTGTATCCTCAAAATGAAGATCTTGGAGCATGCATTGAAATGATGTTTGAAGAAGAGCTACTCGAACCTTCATACCAATCATAAAGGATAAAAGCTTACAGACAGACACACCTTTACATCCTCCGATTGAAGATTTTGGAGTATTCATTACACAAATATTTGATGAAGATCTACCTAAGCCAGTCACATCAACCTTAGAGGATGAAGACCTAATGTCAGACACATCTTTACATCCTCAGGTTGATACTTATGAAACACGTATTTCACATATGATAGATGAAGAATTGAATGCGAAAATCCTAAAATACATCTGTGAAGAAAAGATGGAGAAAGAAGCAGAGCAAATGGATGAGCAATTTAAAGAACTTGACCATTCAAGAGAAACACCACTGTTTTGGGGAGTACAAATTACAAATATCGCCCAGAAGCTTGACAGAATGGAACTCTCATTCCAAGTCAAGCACCATACGAGACCTCTTGATTTTCGTTCTTTCTTTTCAGGAACCACTGGAGTGACAAAGATTAAAAAGGTAGCACAAGCACTGAATGGGATAAAATTCTTTTTACCACTTTACCATTGGTAGAGACCCTTCAAAAGAAATGCTCATGGGATTTTATTTAATCGGACGTCCAAAACCACGCTGAAACCTCCATAACAGATGGATTTTAGTCACGTCTGGCTGAAGACGGAAAATTTAGCGCTAGCAGGGAAGCAACCCATGCGATTTTGTTGTAATTTCTATTTTTATATTTTTTGTATACATGTTGTAGAGTTTTTAATTTTATGTGTTGTTTTTATGGGGAAAAGCACAAACAGAGCATTTAAGGAGGAATGATGTTTCGCAATCACAAAGAGGAGAGCTAATTCATTAGAGATGGCTGAGTAAAGAATGAATTCTTGAGACACATCCTGATGAATTTATAATAAACGAGTGGTGTATTGCGTACACAATTCCGTTGCCTTAATTATTGCTCTAATTTGCTTTTCTATTTTAATTATCTTTATTTTCGCAGACATGATCCAAACTTTTTAACCTTTCACGATTTCTTTTATTGTTTAGGTAACAATCGTCATTTGGAAGATACGAGTGCTATTATTACTCACTCTTTTCAGGTACTATAAAATTAAATCAGCATTGCACTTTTGAAGGAATCCATATTTTAGAAAGAAATATATAAAAAAAAATGGAACCTTCTTCAAGAAGATGAGTTGAAAACATCTGTGTTTTGCGAAACTAGTGTTGGTACCAAACCACAATACATAGAAGCAGCACAGGAATTGGGTTGAGTCTTAGCTGAAAGGAATATGCACTTATTATACGGCGGAGGCAATCTTAGACTTATGGGATCATTTCAAAAGTCACATAGGAAGGAGGCAGTCTAGTTCTGGGAATCATCCCAAAACCCTGGCAGAGGCGAATCTGATAGGTCCATCAAACGAAGAGGAACTGATCATACCGTGAATTTTCAAGCGACTTGTGGAAATGATTAACTGCGCTGATGCTTTATTGTTTTGCCAGATGGCTTGGGCATATTGGATGAAATTTTTATAGTGCTATCTTGGGCGAACTTGAACATACACCAGAAACCGATTGGTCTGTTTAGCATTGAGGGATTTTATGATTTTCTTTGTGTGTTTCTTGATGATGCCCGGAGAAATGGGTTCGTGACAAAACTTTTGAAAGAACTCATCTTTACAACCAGAACTGCCCCAGATCTTATTGACCAAATCTTAGCCTTTGAACCACAAATTGACAGTATCATTTCCAAGATAAAATGGTCCGAGGATGATTGTGGTAAGAAGCGTCGGATAAATCTGGATCTTAATCTTTAATTCCATTTCTAGATATAACATTTCAGCTAACCAGGTACTATCTTCTAAACTCATCTTCTACTATTTCAAACATTGGGGACAATGTCTCATTTAGGTTTGGGGAGGGGAATAGTTAGTAGTATCTTATTTTTATTGTGTTATTGTGTTAATAGTATCTTGTTTTTTGTGTTATTTTTAGTCCAAAATTTTCAAAAAATTTAAAAAAAATGAAAATTTTTACAAAAATAAAAAAAAATTTGTGTTTTTGTTTTTAACTTGATTAATCAAGTGAAATTGGTGAGAGATAGTTGTGTAAGAAGTTTCCACTCTTGATATGTATCTCAAACCCATTTTCGAAACAAGTTAATTTTTGTTTATTTCCTTTTGAATTATTTAATTTTTGAATTCTCCATAAGATTGACTAAAATGAATCTTCATATGCTCAGTTGGCAGATATTATGAACATACATGGTAACATACAGACATGAGCTGTAATTGAAAAGTTTGTAATATTCAGAACTCTAGTTTAATTGGAGAAAGCATCTATAATTGGCAATGGAGTAAAAAAAAGAAAAAAAATATGCTAAAAAAAACATCTGAGATATGAGTTATTAAGTCTGTAAGGGTGTCTTAACACCTAGTGCCATAAAGCCAACTAGTTTGGGAGTCACTGGCCCAAAGCTCGTTACATGGATCGAAGATGTTGCAATATATATATATATGTATATCTAAAGTCAGAGTAATTAAGTCCGTAGGGGTGTCTTAACACCTGGTGCCATAAAGCCAACTGGTTTGGGAGCCACCGATCTAAATCTCGCTACATAGACGGATGATATTGTATATATATAAAAAAAATCAAAGGAAAAATCAAAAAAAAATTATTCCATTGCTACAAAAGGTGTGAATTCTGATAAAACTTTAGGATAAAAATTTCACTCTCTTCTCAACTGCACTTGTGACTATTGTGGGCAAAATGAGTTGATTAATATTTTGTTGGTTGTGTATATGAAGAATGGTAAAAATAATCGGAGAATTTACTTATTCAGCAATTTAGAAAGAAAGAAAATAATTATTGACTTGGATAAGAAGTTTCACTTGTTAGTCACTAACTTCTTTATTTTATTATTTTTTTTTCTTTTGTAAGTATTAGGTTTACTCTCTTTTTACTTTTATCAAACCTTTGTGGGTATCGTTACTATAAGCCCTCATGAGACTACAACTCATCCACTAAGGACACCTAGGGGATTAAAGGCTTGTTGCATATGCTAAATGCAACCGTGATTCCTACAAAAGTGGTTTAGCTTAATTTTATTTTAAAGATGTTTATGTTATTTTATTCTGTTGTTTTGCTCGAGGACTAGCAAAATGTTAGGTTTGGGAGTGTGATGAGTGGTAATTATATCATTATTTCCCACTCGTTTAACCTAATATTTGTATAGTTTCTCGAGTTTTATGAATGTTTTGATGCATTTTTGTTTATTTTACAGATAAAAATAATATTGGAACTTAATGGAATCAACTCGGGGCTAAAATGATGAAAAAATATCAAATTAAAAATTTACTGTACGCGTCACGAAGTGTAGTCCTAAATTCCAATTGTACGCAAGTTTCATATTGTGGCCATAACTTTTCATCTGATATCCGATTGAGCTGATTCAAGTTGCAGATTGAAGAAGACCTACAACTGTGAAAGTCAAAATAATTTCGAATTCTGAAGTTTCCATGGCTGCAATTGATGAACAATCGAGTGTATATTGTGTAAATACTATAGTTATTTTCAAAATATAAAATAAAAATATAGAAATGGTCAAACTGTTGGAATGTATTCCCTAGAGCTACATGTGATGTAAATGGTTTTATGTGTTTTGAAATAAAATGATGCATTATTCATTTATCAAATTATTTGTTTAATTTTCACATATTGTATATCATCTTAAATACACTAGATTACTTATGTGCCTTCAGACTTAGTGTATGAGTGTCATACACAAGAGGATTTAAGTCTGAAGTTAGCAATCTTAAATAGTCCATAGAGAGCAAACAAAGCGGGTACTTTTTTGTGGTTTATCTATAACTGCGGTCCATTCTATATTTGTATAGCGATCTTGATCCGGATCGTCCATGTAGAGACATGAGAATGAATGCACCTTGTATAATGCGATCATATGGGACTGGACCCAGATGGAAATGACATTCTTATAATATCCGTTAGACTAAGAAAGTCATTTCGATATACTAGATGGTCATATATAGATTGATCTTAATCCTGAGTGTACTACGAACTCCTGTATGGCAGGCTATGTCTTTTGATTTACAAAAGTGAGGTTGGTGTAGCAGTCCCGACCAATAGCTACGTACTTTGGGGACACAATTTGTTTTGTAGCTGGGAACGTTTTACATAGACATGGAATTCACTCATTCTTGCAATAAGTAGATGAGTATCTTTCTTAAGGGTTGATTCGGTACTTGAATGATTTGAGCGCTCAAGTCTCTCTATTACGAATAGAAGGATTAAAATTCATAATAGTTATGAATAAATCGTTCATTAGAGAATCAATGGTACTTAAGGTAAAAATAATTAGAGGGGTATAACGGACATTATGACTCGACTTTAATTACGAGATACTCGTGAAAGGTCAATTCGTATGTAATGACTATATCGATGGACACCGACTTGGTTCGGCTTAATATATCATCTACGACAACGAGAGTGTAATTTTGGCTTTTTAGTGGAATAACCCGGTGTTAATAATTCGGAATATTTAATTAAGAGCTTAATTAATATTTCTAGATTATTAGGTCCATTTGTTCCCCGTGCTAGCTCGATATACTATAGCGGATTTAGTATAATTGGATAGTCCAATTATATACTTACAAAAGAATAAATATGATTAATATGATTAATAATATTAATTATGTCATACTTAAAACTATATATTAAATGTTAATATATGATTTTAATAATTATATGATAATTATTAAATGTATAATTATTAGATTTTATTAGATATAATTTAATAAGGCCATTATTGGAATTTCAAACATTGGTTTTTGGAAATCCTTAATTAAATTTGGAAGTTACACCTTTATGAAAGGTAGTAACTATTTGATTTTGTAACATATCTTTTAATTATGGAATTAAAGACTTGATGTTACGAAAATTTTAAATTATATTCCTTGCTTGGCCGATTCTTATACAAAAATAAGGGGAAGAGTTTTTGGAAATCAGAAGTCTTAAATTGGATTTAACATCTCTTTAAATGAGATATTTAAATTGTCATTAAGATGATAATTATGTAATATATTTGATGTTACAAATTTCCTATTGATACAAGGTGATTGCCGAAAATTGAGATAGGGGGAGGCTAAGGATTTCTTTATTTTTTTTTTTTTTAAAATGAGATTTGTTTTTCTTCTGCCTCTCTCTCATTCTTGCAATCCTATGCATCTTCTTCTTCTTCTTCTCTATTCTCTCAAAAGTTGAGAAACTCCATTGAAGAACAAGAAGAAGAAAAACAAAAATATTAGTGTGTTTGATATCTCTAAATTGTTTAGGGATTCGTTTTGTGAGTGCAGCCCACACTACTTTCTGTTGGTTACGAGTTATAACACGGAAGACTTTGTGGTGACGAACAAATTATTTTCTTCCTTCATTCTCTTAGGTCACGGCAGTGAGGCTTTGTATCACCTCATTTCCACACCTTGTTTGCTTGATTCGGGGCTTGTTTTATTTTATTTTAATTCGAATTTTTGGGAAACACTTTGGGGATATTTTGGGGCTGAGTTGAGACTGTTTTTATGTGGAAAAATCAGACCTAAAACGCCCTTGCAGATCACCCAAATTAGGGGCTATTTGTGTGCAGTTCCATTGTGTAACGGGTCCAAAACAGTTCGGTTTTTCACTGTAGTTCGGGGTCTGTTTTGGGGGTATTCCGGGGCCGAAATCTTGTCGGAAACAGAAGCAAAATTTCAGTATACCCACTGGTTATATTTGGCCAAAGGAAAAGGAAAGTAGAAAACTTTTCAAGTTCGATCCGTGTGCCTAAGTCGCTTCCACTGCGCGAGGAAAGCGTTTCCTACACAAACTTCCACCAAACATGCTTGCATATTTGGTGCCATTTTTGATGCCATGTTTGGTACCATGTTTGGTGGAGCAATCAGTGGAGAAATTGGTGGAAGCCTTTATATTTTCATATAAATAACAAGCCATTTCATTTGTAATTCTCATGTTTTCCTTATGTTTTTGTAATAAATTTAAGGATTGCTTCTTGTTTGTATTTATTTTCAGTATTTAATTTATGAATTTTTATTTTCAGTAATAGTAGTAGTTTCTTTTTCTTCTATTTTCTTTTATGTTTTGTAGTTAATTTTCCGCTGGGGGAATGGTGAAACTTTTATTATTTTAGTTTAGATTAATCTCCCTTAATTATAATATGGAAATTATAATTCAAATTAAATGGATTAGCGCCTTAATGGCTTGTTTTATTTATTTGACATAAAGTGACACCGCCTATATGGCCGGTCTTTAGGTGACAGATAATTACCGCATATATGGCTGATTTATGGGCAAATAATTATACCACCTTTATGGCTGGTTGGACTTAATTAAAATATGACTTAATGAGGATACCACCTATATGGTCAGTTGGTAATATCATAAATAATTTATGTATTATAATAAGGGATATTTCTAAATTTGATATAGTAAAGGTGGATCCCCCAACCCCCAGCATTTTATTTTTATTCTAGGGAAGTGATGAAACACAATATTAACAAGCTTAATAATTGATTTAATTATATAATGGGTAATTCTTTAGTTTGTTTATTGAGTCTTAAGCTTAATGCTTCTTATTGCCTGATCACCAATAAGATTAAAGTAGTAAACTTAAAATGAACTTGGAAAAGAGATTTTAGGTTTCAGCCTTAGATTCAACAGCTCACGATCTTCCTTGAGGATAGATAACCCTTTAATAGATTTCCTTACAGGATAAGAATATACCTGTCGGGCGTGGGTAGCCATAATTGGAACTTGAACTTAATGAATTCTGGTAACTCAGTTAACATATGAATGTGATTAATTGGGTTATTTTGGGTATTTGTATCTGACCATCGGAAGAGGCTTTTGCATATCTTCGTGTTCCAGGTTAGCAAACTGATTTATTACACATATATAAGAAAATCAATTCATCTTTATAATAATATTGTGTGGAGTCACAACCCTAGATCTTTGAGTCTTTTATTATTTTCCTTAGTATTTTCTTTTGTGCCTTTGAGTATTTTAGTTATTAAATCCACATTCAACCAATCAAAAGCAATCATTCTCTTCTCCATATAATTAGATACCTGTAAATAAATAGTATCATTAATTAATAACAAAAATAGGAATTAAGTCGTCGTGGTATCGATATTTTTATACTACTTGAACGATACGTACGCTTGCGTTATACGTTTGTGTTTACGCCGGTCAATGAGCATTCATTCTTTACTTGCATTCTTATACTTAGGAAACTTACGATTTGGGGATTTATTGTTTGAGAAGATTGAGTAAATTTAAGCCTCAATATATGATTGTGATGTTGTTTAGCGTGGATTATGCTTAAGTATTGGTTAGAGTAATGTAAAGGTATAAAATTAGCATGTTGGGGAGAATTATTTTTGATGTTTTGATATTATGATGTTGCTAGATAGTGGCCTCCTTTGAGTGTAATAAGAAGTATTTTTCTGAAGGTTATAGTGTGAGAGTGTTGGAATTACTTTTGGCATTGATAATGTAGAACTAGTTTTGGCCCTGAAATTGGGCTAGCGTCGCGACGCGTATAGGCCAGCGTCACGACGCGAACAGGTGAATGCCCTCTACTTCGGGTCAGTACTTGTGGTCATGCCGAACATTTGAATGCTCTCTACTTCGGGTCGGTGCTTGTGGGAGTCATACTGACATGTGAATGCCCTCTACCTCGGGTTGTTGTGTGTGAGAGTCACACTGAACAGGTGAACCAGGTGAACACCCACTTCATCGAGTCGATGCGTGTGGGAGTCACGCTGAACATACCCTATACCTCAGGTCAGTTATGTGTTTGTATAATCTCGGTTGTGAGGAAGACTCATGTCATTCATATGGAAGACTCGGGTAGGTGGTGTTAGGGTTAGTGTTCAAAGCGTCAATTTTATTATGTATTTCCCTATAAATACTAATGTAACATTTTATTATGAATAAAATAAACAGTTCTATTATATATAACATCATTTTTATGTATGGTAAAGTGTAATAGACCTTAGAATGATTAGTTATGATATTGTTGTAAAAGCGTCGCAACTGACATTGATTTGTATCATGTCGTTGTCATTCTTAGAAAACATCCCCAAATCTGGGAGATGTCACCGGTATAGGATAGCAGTACTAACCCCATAAGCTCCTGACTTCCCGATTATATTCTTTACTACTAAACTATCTAAATGCAAGATCATGCACATAGACCATAGCCCAATTCAACAACATAAAATACTTTTTTACTCATAACTGTGCACTTAAATATACTTATCTTTAGAACACTTTATTGGAAACTTATAATGAATTATACAACACTAATGTATGCATGCAATTTTACTTGTACTCTGACTGGACTCTTATGCTCTTTGTCTCTGAATTGGTAGACTCCAAACCCTAATGACTGCATCAGTATCTATCCTCCCGAGCTTGTCCTCCGAGAAAACCTACAACCATAGAAAACTAGGAGTGAGGGGGGGGGGAGGTTAGATCGCTATTCGATCTAAGTGAGTGGACAAGAAAACTGAAATACTCAAATTAAAACTTTAGTTTTTTTAAAACTAACTTTCAGAAAATCACATTATATGAAATTTCTTTCCTGAAAGCTTCGTCTGAAATCTCTTTAATAAAAATTTTCTTTTTGAAAACTGCTTTTTGAAATATTGGTTTCTGATAACTGTTTCTAAAATCTGGTTTCTTAAAATTGTATTTCTGAAAATATAATAATTATAGCCAGCAGTGCAAATCTATGATTTTGGGGCATTATGTATCGCCGTCCCCCAAAGCATGCCACTACTGTCTCTGAAATTGGTGGTCTTTGGGCCTTACATATCACTGCCCCCAAGCCACAAACTAAAAATGAGGGTGCGGATCTATGCTACCACCCAAGCTCTGAAACTATGGTTTATGGGAATTACGTATCGTCGTCTCTTAGCCCTACTCTATGATCTGAGGGCATTATGTATCGTCGTCCCCTCAGTCCTCTACATGTGCACATGTCCTCTGTCCGTCAATTCCATCTCTGTATAAGTTACATACTGGGGTGAGTTTTTCCCCCATGCCCCGAAAAACCATAAAATCATTCTTTAAAAACTTTTCTGTCTAAAACATAAATTTCATGAAATGTCTATGATAAAAGAAATCTAACTCCCTAAAGCGTAAAAAGATAAGTCTGAGATCAAAACTTCATGAATTAAACTAGTTTAAGAAAATACGTCCACTCACTGTTTTGGGAATCTGTCCGGCATTACTCGCTCGCTGAAGGAATTCTAGTTCCTGCGATATTCTAAAACTGACAATCTTGGTCAGAACTAGGCTAGGGAACATATTCTAAATTAGCATAAATTTCACACTCAACCTCTTACTTAATATTTCAAAGCATATTATTTTTATATCACAGTATACCGTATATTCTCAAACTGATACGAGACCCTAAGGATGGTCTCTAACAGGCTAGGATGGAAATAGGATTGTTTAAATCAGTTTTAGAAAAATTCTTGATCATCACATCGCGATGTAAGTTGATTTGCGTCGCGACGCTATAATGCAGAAATGAATCTCAGTTTTTCCAACAGCATCGCGACGCGAGCTCTTTCTACATAACGAAGCAGACCTGATTTCCAAGTTTCTACCTTCATTTTCTCAAGCTAATCTTACCCAAATGCATCCTCACTTCTTCTATACAAATCCAATACAGTATCCATCATATTATATCAATTCTGCACATTTTTAACTACCATTTTATAATCAAAACAACTCTTTAAACTTATTACCTAAAACTTTCTAATTCTTGAACATCCTCCAATAAAACCCATTTCTTATTTTACTAACCACTTCATCCAACTACTAGCATGCCAATGAAACTACCAAAGGTTATTTAATCAAAATTCCATAACTTAAAATTTGGCTCAAGATTCTTTACCTCACTTTTGTTGGATTTTTCTTATTTCCTTAAATTCCATGGATGCCTAAGCTTCTTTGCTTCTCATTCTCTTCTATTCCTTCTTTCTTTATTTCTTTCCTTCCTTTTTCTTCTTTCTCATTTCTTCTTTCTTCTTCTACCCTCTTTTCTTTCTCTCATCTTCCTCTCGGTTTTTCTTCTTTTCTTTACATTTATTTTGACTTATTTTTTATGGATTAGTGAATAGTGAACCCTTTATATAGTGGGGTCATTCGATATTTGGAAATATGGAGAAAAGTGTATAAAAATGTATAAAATTTGAGATTCTTCCATTTTGACCCCGAAACACTATTCATTAGGATTTTGACTTGCATTTTTTACTAGCTTCTATTCCAAATTTGGGAAAATGTTCAACGTAAACATTGTAGGGCTTGCCCTCAGATTTCAGAAGATATAAAATATATAAAAATTAGAGTTCGTATGAAAAAGTTATGCCCAAAATATCAAGGGCCACCTAAAAGGGAAACATCGTACAGTTTCGTCTCGGGACTTCGAGGGATTTACTGATTGTCCCCAAAGTCGTTCCATAAGTATATTTGAGTCTCTTCATAATTTATTTCATGTGCCTTCATTCTGTATGTAACATTACCACTTTAAGTAGTAGTAAAAACTACCAGTCGTTACAAATTCTCCCCTACTTAATTAGGATTCATCCTCGAATCCTTTTTAGATTTGGGATCTCTCCACAGACTCCCTGGTTCATGGTCTCACTCCAGATTATCATCCTTACCTGGTTTTATACTCAAAACCATCATGCTTTTCCTGTTAGAACTCTTACTTTTCTAAAAAATAACTCATGTTCGCCTTTGTCCTTCAATTATCTTGACTTCTATTTCCTGTTTGGTACTTTTAACTTTAGATCGAGAGGGAACTCGTCTTCATGTTTTCATAACTTCCTACTCAATACCTTACGTTATGGCCATGTATCAACTCTTATGGTGCATCAAGGAATCTCACTCCTAGACTTTTCATTACACTCTACTTACTCCAGCTCATTCCTTACTTGAACTATTAATTCCGAAAGGTATTAGGTTTGTGGTTTAGATCTATATCTTCCATCTTTTGATTGTTTAGACTTCTTATGTTCGTCCATAAGGAGATATATCTTAAAAGCCTTCTTACTAAGAATTCAACGCCCTCTTAGTTTATTTTGTATAATTACCGGGCTAGGATTTTCTACCTTTACTGACAGATCTTTTATCTCTGAATGTATTTGCACTTTCTTGTAACTGGGCTCTTTTACTATGGCTTTGTCCCTAGAAGGTATATACGTACATGTGTCTATACTAAGCTACTTACCGGTTCCTCTCTACAACTTCTTGTCTCTTCTTATCTGTATAACTTAGGACTTTGTAATGCAGTGTATGACTTGTTATGTACCTTTATCCTCTATTATTGTCCACTTAATGGGTATGTGCTAAGAAAGTTGGGTCTTGTAGTTTTGCTGGGGCTGAACTGTATGCACATTTTTACTTAAACTGCACTCTTACTATAAATAGGGATGTTGGCGCTTCAGTCCCGACTATAATCCTTTCTTTTCTTCATACTCTTATTTTCACTGCTACTGTAGGTCTAGTTTCAGTGCTTCTCAGTGACTTATTATTCAAAGTCTAGTGTTGTCAAGGGTCATCACCCAAATATAAGTACACATGTCATACCTTAAGGACTCACTCCGTATGTTGGTTGCAACTCTGAAGCAACTTATCTCCTCGATTTTGTACTATTTAATACTTCTACCAAACCACCCATACCCGTGGCTTAGGCCGTCCCATACCCGTAGTGATTTGGTCAACTAAGTATGGGGCTAGGTACTTAACTTGATTTACGTGAACTAACGCGTAAGGAATCTTTGGTTGCATTTCGATACTATGAAACCTCGTAGTTACACAATTTGTCGTTACTTACTAGGTATTCTTCTACTATCGCCACTGCGCCTCCATAGCTTTACTTCAACTCTTTTTCTTTTACACTATTTTTATCTTCTGCTTGTCTTATGCTATACTAAGAATTCCCGCGTTCTATGTCTATGGTTCCTTATCTAATGGATATCTTTCCTTTCTCTATCCATTATTGTGTCTAACACTGACTCCTTTGTATCCTAGTTAATACTTAACTACTACTCTACCCTTGTACCATACCATATGAATAACTTCTTTCCTAACTTTTTGATCCAGCACTGTCTTTTACTTTTATTATGTTCTTAAACTATATCTGAAGGTCTTTTATTCTAGTATTGTTCCATTATACTTTCACTTATTGCGGGGAATGTCCTGAGGCAATCATTATGATCCACCTTTGCTGCTATTATTTAATGAGGGTTGGGAGTGTGAGAACTTGTTCCGAGGCCTTACTGGTTATGGTGGCCTAGTCGCGCATAATACTGAATTATAAACTTAGAACTCTTATGTATATAAGTCTGACATCTCTTCTCACACTACGATACTACTACTAAAAGTGTCTGATTAGTCTTTTCCAACTTTACCTTTGATTACCTTCAACTATCGAACTCACTATGTCTCTTGAGAAGTTCTTCCAAGATCGTGCTCTCTAAGAACTTCCTCATACTGCCTCTGTACTTTTTCTTATCTTATCTCTGTTGTTTAGCCTTCTAAAGTCTTTACTTTCTCTTTCTGAGTGTTACTATACTCTCTTGTTATTCCTCCTTAATAATCTTATCCTACTACGTAAGTTCCTTTCTTATCTCAGTTGCTTGAACTTCGTAAATCTCTATTTTCCTGAAAATTCTATTTCAACCTCGAATATCTAGGAAATCTTTTACTAAATCTCTAGTTTAGGTATTACTTTTTATCTAGCATTTCCCTTCTCATCTTAGTTCCTTGAATTCCTTATATCTTTATTTCCCTGGAAACTCCCTTATTTTTTATTGCTTAAGGCATCTTCTTATTAAACCTTAGGTTCGTGTACTATTTTTTTAATCCAATTTCTCCTTCTTATTACCATGGGTCTCTTTATAAGTTATTTATTTTAATCCTAAGAGTTGTTCTTCCTAATTTCTTTATATTTCTAAGTCTTTACCTTTTTAAAGGCTCATTAATTTAATGATGGCCTCTAAACTAGCTCAACTTTTTGTGACTTCAATCTCTTCTGGCTCATGCTGACTCTTTGAACTCATCCATTTTACTGTCTAGTTATCTCGTAGTTCACCTAACCTGTCAATTGCTCTTCTTTACTATTCCTCATTTTTACTAGATTCTAAGTTGGGCATATTCCTTCCTTAATGATCTTCAAATACACACTTTTGCTTACACTTAAACTTGGTAACGCTCTGGTTAGGTGTTTGCACGCTTTCTAGAATTGAGGTTTCTGGAAGGGAGGGTTGACACTGGTTTCGTGGGGACTTGGTCAACTACTCCATATCTTAAGATTTATTACTCTTTATTGATTTTTCCGAGGTCTTCCCTGATCTTACTGTCTCCAAACTTATTTTCTTACTTCACTGTACATACTGAGTCTTCTTGTCACTTCTATTTCCTTCTTGTTGTCTCTATATCCTATGCCTTGGCTCCACGTCATACCACTAAGGCTAGTGGTGGTTCGCTCTTCTAGGTATTTCCTAAATTTCTGGTTTTTGCTCTTGTCACCAATCACCACTATGACACTTTGTTTTATCATCCGTACTAGTACCTTCATCAATTCTAATTATCCCCAACTTTACATGTCTGTTCTTTTATACTTCCATGGTTTTCTACTGACTTTGAACTGATCCGTAGGTTCTTCTAAGTTTGATATATTCCTGTGGACTTCTATTGTTACTACAATCTTTGTGCTAACTTGTCTAGTCCTTTGGGCTACATTAGGTCCTCTTCTTCATATCCTCGAATGTTCATTAATCTTTTTCTGGGTAATCTATCTTATTAATGCTTCCATTTCTGATGATAATCTGACATCTGCTTCTTATAGTCACATATATCTAAACCGATAGGGGCTATGACTTACATCTTATGTTTCGATGGGTTCTGATATTCTTGTTCTGATAATTCATGTCCTGATAGGGTCTATTTCTCATGTAAAATAGGTATGAGGTAGGCTCTATCAGGGAAACTTCCTTATCTGACGCTATTGGGGGTTCGAAGACTAGATAGTTTGAGGTCTTGTCTCTATCAGATTGCTGGGAGTAAAGTAACTAACTATTTCTACTTCTTGCTTGGGGATCTGGGTGGTTTGGGTATCTGGAGTTCTCTAAATCCTTTTCGGCATCTAGGTCCATTAGGGCCCTTAAGACTAATATGGGTTTCTTACTTCTATTACCCCTCTGTCTACTCTTCATTACTCAGGAAACTCGCTATTTATTCAAGGTACTCAAAGGTTATTTGATCCATCCAAAAAGATTTCCTTCAGAGGGAAGAGATCTTACATCGATCAGACAACTTTAAAACTTGTTGGGTTTTCTCTATTCTCTTGGCTACTATGAATACTTCATTTCTGATCCGATCAAGTATCTCAATCTTCTCTTACTTCTGACTACTTAATCATCATTACACTTTGCTTACTTCTCTTCTTAGCTTTCTCTTTTTTCTTTACTTTCTTGGATAACTTTCTTTAGAACTTATTATCTAATTCCCTAGCTTGTACTGAACTTTGGGGAGTAATCTAGGATGATTACGAAATGATCCTTATTTAGAGTAAGGAAAAAGAATTCGGATGACTTGGATATACTTACTAACCAGTCTAAAGATCTTGAGGACATGTTCGAGGATCGTTGTCTGGAGAGGTAGTGCCCCGAATACTAGTATCTCAGACATACCAAGTATAAAATACCCCAACACTCTATCCACTGCAGTCACTGACTCCCTAGACCATGCTCTGATACCATCTTTGTAATATCCTCAAATCTGAGAGATGTCACTGGCAGAGGATAGCAGTACTAACCCCATAAGCCCATGACTTCCCGATTATATTTTTTACTACTAAACTATCTAAATGCGAGGTCATGCACAAAGACCATAGCCCAACTCAAAAACATATAATATTTTTATTACTAATAACTGTGTACTCAAATATACTTCTCTTTAAAACACTTTATTGGACACTTATAATGAATTATACAACACTAATGTATGCATGTAACTTTACTTTGACTCTGACTGGACTCTTATACTCTTTGACTCTGAACTGGTGGACTCTAAACCCTAGTGACTGCATCCGTATTCATCCTCCCGAGCTCTTCCTCCAAGAAAACCAGCAACTATAGAAAATTGTGGGGGGGAGGGTTAGATCGTTTTTCGATCTAAGTGAGTGAATAAGAAAATTGAAATATTCAAATTAAAACTTTAGTTTTTTAAAACTAAGTTTTAGAAAATCACATTATATGAAATTTCTTTACTGAAAGCTTCGTACGAAATCTTTTTAATAAAACTTTTCTTTCTGAAAACTGCTTTTTGAAATACTGGTTTCTGAAAACTGCTTGTAAAATCTGGTTTCTTAAAACTGTATCTCTGAAAATCTGATAATTGTGCTGCTCTGTATCTGAAAACCTTGATATATGAGGGCTTTACGTGTCGCCATCCCCCCATACGCCTAACTGTAGCCAGTAGTGCAAATCCATGACTTTAGAGTATTACGTATCGTTGTCCCCCAAAATATGCCAATACTGTCTTTAAACTGGTGGTCTTGGGGTGTTATGTATCGCTGTCCCCAAGCCACACTAGAACCGGGGGTGTGGATCTATGCTACCTCTGAAACTAGGGTCTAGAGTGTTACGTATCACCGTCCCCCTAGCCCTGCTCTAGGATCTGAGGGCGTTACGTATCGTCGTCCCCTTAGTCCTCTACATGTGCACATGTCCTTTGTCCGTCAATTCCATTTCTGCATAAGTTACATACTAGGGTGGGGTTTTCCCTCATGCCCCGAAAAATCATAAAATCATGCTTTAAAAACCTTTCTGTCTAAAACATAAATTTCATGAAATGTCTGTGATAAAAGAAATATAATGCCCTAAAGCGTAAAAAGGTAAGTCTGATATCAAAAGGTAATGAATAAAACTAGTTTACGAAAAGACGTCCACTCACTGTTTTTGGAATCTGGCCGGAATTACTCACTCGCTGAAGGAAATCTAGTTCCTGCGATATTCTAAAACTGACAATCTTGGTTAGAACTGGGCTGGGGAACATATTCCAAATTAGCCTAAATTTCACACTCAAGCTCTTACTTAATATTTCAAAGTATTTTATTCTTGTATCAAATTGTACCGTGCATTCTCAAACTGATACGAGACCATATGAGTGGTCTCTAATAGGCTAGGTGGAAATAGGATGGTTTAAATTAGTTTCAGAAAATTTATTGATCATCGCGTCGCGACGCAAGATGATGCGCGTTGCGACGCGTACAATGTAGAAATGAATCTCAGGACCTGATTTCCAGGTTTCTGCCTTCCTTTTCTCAAGCTAATCTTACCCAAATGTATCCTCACTTCTTCTATAAAAATCCAGTGTACTATCCATCACATTATATCAATTCTACACATTTTTAACTACCATTTTATCATCAAAACAACTCTTTAATTTCACAAATCTTATCTTTAACTTATTACCAAAAACATTCTAATTCTTGAACGTCCTCCAATAAAATCCATTTCTTAGTTTACTAACCACTTCATCCAACTACTAGGTTACCAATGAAACTAACACAAGTTTATTTAATCAAAATTCCACAACTTAAATTTGGGTCAAAATTCTTTACCTTACTTTTGTTAGATTTTCCTTATTCCTTAAATTCCATGGATGCCTAAGCTTCTTTACTTCTCATTCTCTTCTATTCTCTTCTTTCTTTCTTTACTTGTTCTTCTTCTTTCTCTTTTCTCATTTCTTCTTCTTCCCTCTTTTCTTCATCTCTTATTCCTCTCGGTTTCTTCTTCTTTTCTTTACATTTATTTTGATTTCCTTTTTGTGAATTAGTGAATAGTGAACCCTTTATATAGTTAGGTCATTTGATATTTGGAAATATGGAGAAAAGCGTATAAAAATATAGAAGATTTGAGATTCTTCCATTTTGACCCCAAAATCACTATTCATTAGGATTTTTACTTACGTTTTTTACTAGCTTCTGATCTGAATTTGGGAAAATATTCAACGCAGAAGTTGTAGGTTTTGCTATCAGATTTCTGATGATATTAAATTCCTAAAAATCAGAGTTCGTATGAAAATGTTACGCCCTAAATACCACGGGCCATCTAAAATGGGAACATCATACAGTCTCGTCCCGGGACTTCGAAGGATTTACCGATTGTCCCCAAAGTCATTCCATAAGTATATTTGAGTCTCGTCATAATTTATTTCATGTCCTTTCATTTCGTACATAACAATACCACTTTAAGCAGTAGTAAAAACTACCGGTCGTTACAGTTCCTTGTCAAGGTTTACACTACTTAGTCAGTAAACTAAACCCATTGAGAATGGTACATGTCGTATATTGGAATCTTGGATTCCAATGGTTTCTCAATTGACCATGAGTCTTGGAGACTCGTATAAACTTGTAGGTGTTTATAGCGGATAAACACTGAAGTACTCACTGAAGATTCTTAATGGATGGTACACCAATGTCAATAAGAATCCTCTCAGGTTGAGTGAGTATAGTGATTCTTTGACTTGAGATACCACTGTGGATATATGAGTTATCCTCCATATTTAGATGGCAGTCACATCACAGATATATTTAGATCAGACCTTCGCCTGATTGTTGGGTGTGGCCTGATGCTCATGATATCTTATGTGTATCAAGAAAGGATTCGTCAGTTCTGTGTACAGAGCATAGGTATTCGATATGGAATTAACAATCTGTTAAATTCATGGGTCTGTGGTATACTGTAGAAATTAGTTCTTCTAAGTGTTATTAGGAGATTGCTAATAGAAACGTCGACGTGATTATATCTATAGAGATTTGACGTTTATATTTATATCTCTGGAATAATTTGGATACTTGTGACGGATGGATTATACGTATGCAATGACCTCGATTTGTATGGTTCAGAATGTTTATTCGTGTTCGTCATAATTTACGGGTGGGTAGATTATGGACACGAAATTAGATTTCGTGATGGATATGTGTGAACCTATAGTGTCTCACTAATGAAATGTACTCATAGAGCACTAAGGCAACTTTTATGAATAATAGTGATTATTTATAAGTCGTTTAATGATTAAACGAAAAACACATACAAAAGGACCTAATGGTCATTTTCTTAATTAATGTGTATTTGTATTTAATATTTGATTTTATTAGATACATATTAATAAAATATCAAATTGTGATTTTTGACATATATGATTGATATATGTATTTTGAATATTTAATGTAAATATAAGACATATATTTAAGATATTTGTATTTAATTATTTAATTATATAAATGTTATATGATTAAATTAGTTAAAGTAACAAAATATATGAAGTCATGGTGTACCTTTTAAATGGCTAAGGTTGATTGGTTACACTTGCTGCATTTTGTAATGATCATGATATTTTTATTACCTACATGGTTCGGCCAAGTGAGGATTTAACAAAAATGTTTTGTTTTCTTTATATTTTCATAACACAAGTTACTAAATATTTGCTAAGAAAAAGTTTGAGAGAAAAGTTTGATGGATAAAAGAAAAGCTTAAGGAAAAATTATTAGTAAGTATTTTCTGATTTTCTTCAACATGAAAATTATTTCGATGTTTCTAAGTTTCAACATATGTTACTTAGAATTTTCTCTACTCTTTACTTATGTTTCCATGGGTAGGCATTGCATTTTTCATAAAGCCCAATAATGAGCCTCGTATGGAGGCACTACCTGAAAAGTTACGGAAGTCACGGGAAACATATGCCGAAAGGAAAAACTCCAAAATTAGCACCTCACTGGATTCAAACTCACTTACGCACCGCGGATTCGCTCTGCCGTTTTTTTAAACCTTAACCTCGGCCCAAAACCCTGCAACCCATGAAGCCCAAAAAAGGTCCATCCACTAAGCCCACACGCCATGGCCTTCCCAAATAAAAAAAATCTTATGCAAAACACATGTCAAAATCCCTCAAATCACCTTCCAAATTAACAAGATAAGAAATCCCACCTTCACCAAATTTAGAGTTTTGTTCCCTAAATAAATTAAATAAATATATCTCATATTTGTGTGATTTATTTCCAAGACTAGGAGATCCATTAGCATTATAAAAAGACAACAAAAAATCCAAACCATATGAAGATTGACACGACATAAACACAAATAAAAAACCAACGTACTTTCTCTCAACCTGTTAGGTTCTCTAAGAACAATTCTAAGATCATTTAAGCATAAACGATGAGTGAATACGCAAAGTTAGAATACGAAAAATACTTACAAATCTCGGTTGAGTGGATGTGTTAAGAACAAATTTTTTTTCTCCTTTAGAAGTGCTCCAAGATTTATTTGATGAATGAATTCCAAACTCTTGGGAATGGTTTCCCTATCACCTTGGAAGACTCTTTAAGTGCTAGCTATGGAAGAAATTTGCATAAAAAATCTTCCTATGGTCCTTTGTTATTCACGCCAAAATGAAAACCTTGGAGAGGGAGAGAGGCTTTCACGCCACTTGTGAGAAGAGATAAAGAGTGAGTAATGTAAAGTGTAAAATGATTTTCAAAAAATCAAAGACCTAATACCAAATCCAAGTTGGTAGATGTCTTTCACATTTTCATAATTAAATAATGAAATATGTAAACCAAGCCATCAACCACTAACAAATTCCATCAACATAAAGTGATGAGAATGACATGTGATGTGACTTGATATGGGCCCCACTTTGATTCATAATTCGAGTGGGCCCGCAAAGATATTCCGGGCTCGGGTTCGTTAATTCCGAATTAACAAATTTTCTATTGCGACTTAATTAAATCAAATCAAATTAAATAATTATGCCTAGTAAAATTACTATTAAAGTCGTTCGTGAATTAATTCTAAATTAGTTTGTTCCCCCAAATTAAAATCCAATTTTAATTTCGTTATGAAATCTAATTTCAATTAATATGTCGAATATATTATTTAATCGATTAATTCCAAATTAATCGCTCTCTCTCTTCTAGTTGAATTTTATCCCAGATAAATTCTTACCGTAATTAATCCCATATTAGTTTTCTCTCTCTCCTAATTAATCCCAGATTAATTATGTTCGAGTTAAACGTCATCGGTGAATCTTCGGGAAGCGACCCATGAGATCCTTGGATATGTTAGCAAGTAAATTCGGTCGTCATACTATCCGAACACGTGCGTATCCAGTACCACGTTCTTACCAATTTACAAGACATGGTTGGCTTCTAGCAAAGCACTGTGCCTACACAATTCTCCAGAAATATTCTTTAAGGAATATATAATCTATGTCAGGCGTAGTATACGTAGTATTACGTATTGCTATCCAGTATCGGATGTCACATGCAAGGCCTGGGGTTGGAACAGTGTCTGCCCCGTACAAAGCATATATCGGTACACAAGCAACTAGTCACTTTAATCGGATAATCATGAAATTGTCATATCATCATGATAGTTACAACATAATAGAGTACTAGTTCTGTATCCCTGCGTGATGATCATCTTCATATGACTGAAGTGATACTTCTATCTTGACATCACACCCAATACACTACAATTCTCAATAAACGTAGAAGAGGCGTACACAGAACCTGTTAAAGTCCCGAACGACCAAAACCAAAACGTACTGATTGTCGCAAGTACTAGCGATGCAAGTCTCAGGTTAATTCCAAATACACATACCCTGAATTGGATTCCCATAGACACAGTCATACTACCAATGGGATTCCATGGGGTCTATCAAGAGCGAATCTGTTTCCGTACCATCGAAAAACAAAACCTCCTATTACACTTGCATGAGTATCCAATACCCAAATATATGAGAACTATGCCGTTACACTTCCATAACACGCACAAGTGCAATACTAGTCTATTCCGTATTATCGATGTCCAGTCTCGATAATACTACGACTAGGGATATTTAATGATTAAACCTTAGTGGATTGATATTGTCTCATATCTTATAATTCGGAACTAATAATAAGGACTTTTATCATTTATATATTTAAGTAATCTAATTACAAAATGATAAAATAGCAATTTCTATTGTCACATAGTTAATTTGTACAAAAACTATAATGTCTTTTACAAATAGTGACGCTATGGGTCATAATAGTCCAACAATCTACCATTTGGCCTATAGCCAGTCACTCAAGTATCTAACACCTGAACTATGTACATGTCGCTCAAACTTTTACTAAGTAATAGCTTTCGTCAGTGGATCTACAATGTTGTCATATTTTGTGACCTTCTCGATTTTCACATCACCATGATGTATGATCTCACGAATCAAATGGAAACATCGAATAACATGTTTGGATCATTGATGAGACCGCGATTCCTTAGCCTACGCTATAGCCCCGTTATTGTCACAAAATAATGGAACTAGCTCAGCTGCTAACTGAACTACTCCTAATCCAATTAGGAATTTACGGATCCAAACTACCTCTTTTGCTACTTCAGCTGCAGCAATATATTCCACTTCTGTTGTTGAATCGGCAACAGTCTCTTGCTTAGAAGATTTCCAGTTTACTGCCCCGTTGTTCAAACAAAATATGTACCTAGGTTACAACTTACAATCGTCTTTATCGGTTTGGAAACTTACATCGGTATACCCTGTTACCTCAAGTTCTCCATCTCCATAGATTAAGAAAGCATCCTTAGTTCGTCTAAGATACTTAAGGATGTTCTTAACCGCCATCCAGTGACCATCACTTGAATCGGTCTGATAGCGACTACACATGCTTAAAGCATACGAGACATCAGGTCGCGTACATATCATGGAATACATGATCGATTCGACTGCTGAAGTGAACGGGATCCGAATCATGTTGTCTCTCTCATCTTGAGTTTTAGGACACATGTCCTTAGATAAAGTGACGCCATATGACACTGGCAACAGTCCCCTTTTAGACTGTTCCATGTTTAATCTCTTCAACACTTTGTCAATGTACGTACTTTTGGAGAGTCCAAGCAGCTTTCTAGATCTATCTCGTTTGATCTTTATTCCTAGAATAAAGGTTGCTTCTCTCAGATCCTTCATGGAGAATTTTAATGAAAGCCAAGCTTTCATTTATTGTAGCATGGGAATGTCATTGCCCATGAGCAATACATCATCAATGTAAAGGACAATGAATGTCAGTGTGCTCCCACTAATCTTCTTATAGACACAATGATCATCCTCGTTTTGAATAAAATCATATTCTTTTATGATCTCATCAAAATGCTATTTCCAAGAACGCGATGCTTGCTTCAATCCATAAATAAATCGATTTAACTTGTAAACCTTGTCTACATATTTTAATATGATAAAACCGTCAGGCTGTTGCATTTAAACATCATTCAAAAGGTTTCTGTTAAGGAAAGCAATTTTGACGTCCATCTACCATATTTCATAATCGAAATATGCAGCAATAGCAAGCATTATCCGAAAGGATTTAATCATAGCAACATGTGAAAAAGTTTCATCGTAATCGACACCATGATGTTGACGATACCCCTTCACTACAAGCCTAGCTTTGTACATTTGTATGTTGCCATCCATGTCGGTCTTTTTCTTGAAGACCCATTTGCAACCAATAGGCTTTATGCCTTCTAGTGCATCAACTAGTGTCCAAACTTGGTTAGTGTACATGGAATCTGTTGGACAATTATGACCTATAGCATCACTATTTGTATAGAACACGGTGTTGTTGTACAAATTAACTATGTGACAAAGGAAATTGCTCTTTTATCATTTGTGATTAGATAACCTAGATGTATAAATGATGAAAGGTCCTTATGATTAGTTCTTGGATTGAGATGATATGAGACAGTATCAATCCACGAAGGTTTAATCATTAAATATCCCTAGTCGTAGCATTATTGAGATTGGACATCGATAATGTGGAATAGAACTAGTATTACACTTGTGCGTGTTATGGGAGCATAACGCCATAGTTCTCATATATTTGCGCATTGGATACTCATGCAAGTGTAATAGGAGGTTGTGTTTTACCGATGGTACGGAAAACAGCTTCGCTCTGGATAGACCGCTTCGGAATTCCATTGGTAGTATAACTATGGTGTCTATGGAAGTCCGAATCAGAGTAGGTGTATTTGGTCTTAACCTGAGACTTGCACCGCTAATACTTGCGACAATCAATATACTTTGGTTTTAGTCGTCAAGGGCTTTAACCGATTCTGTGTACGCCTCTTCTGGGTATATTAAGAATCGTAGTGTATTGGGTGTGATGTTAAAATGGAAGTATCACTTCTGTTATAGTGGAGATGATGATCCAATAGGATACAAAACTTGTTCTCTTTTTTGCTACAACTATCGGGATATTATGACTAGGTCATGTATATCCGATTATAGAGACTAGTTACCAGAGTGAAAGACATCTATCACTTGATTGACGAATGATGTGATACTAGATGTGACTTGTGATTTGACGCTTGATGTGATTTATGTGTCGCACTCGAATTCGAAATACGAATGCGCTTGCAAACACTCCCGGGCTCGGGTTTGCTAATTCCAAATTAATAAATTTTCCGTTGCGTCGTAATTAAATCTAATTTAATTAAATAATCATGCCCAGCATAATTACTATTCATGTCGCTAACAAATTAATTCTAAATTAATTCGTTTGCCCGAATTAAAATCTAATTTCAATTCCGCGTCGAAATCCAATTTCGTTTAATATATCGAATATATTAATTTATCGATTAATTCCAAATTAATCGTTCTCTCTTTA
This sequence comes from Zanthoxylum bungeanum, assembly GCA_019454045.1. Classification (NCBI taxonomy): domain Eukaryota; kingdom Viridiplantae; phylum Streptophyta; class Magnoliopsida; order Sapindales; family Rutaceae; genus Zanthoxylum; species Zanthoxylum bungeanum. Next base: position 95,456 of record SKCR01044088.1, read on the forward strand.
AATAATATTTTATCCTAGATAAAATATCTCCGTAATTTATATATGTTTTATTTTTATTTTTGAAATTAAAAGAAGTGTATGAGATACACCTAACATATTACAACCATCTACACTCTCTCTCCCAAGTAGAATTCGTCCAAGGGCCAAATTCTTCCTCTCATCCATTTTCCTCAATGGCCGAACATGTAAGGGAAAATTAGGAAATGTTGTGGCAATTTTTCCTAAGCTAGCACTTGAAGGAGTCATAACAAAGGTGTTATGGAAACCCACCATTGGGCATGGAATCACTATTTGAGAGCTTGGAGCATCAATGGAGGACAACACCATGCTTGGCCGAGAGCTTCTTCAACCTTGGAGGAAAAGAATTTTCTTCGTCACATCCAATCCGATCATTGTGAGTATGATTCCGCCATTCTCCTTTGTGTATTCACATGTGTTTCATGACTTGATAATGATCATTGGGACTTATTAGAAACCCAACAGAATCCATTTCGAATTTCATGTCTTCTTGCCATAAAGTGGATTCGATACCTTATATCACTTCCTCATACGTAGCCGGTTCATCTTCCTCAATAAGATTAATATCTACATGAGGTGAGATCAGAAACCCATACCTCTCAGGTTGTTTTCTGAGTCTCTCTGACCTACGCGATTCTTGTGTTTTCGAAGTTTGTGGTACAGTCTCATCCCTGATGGACTATTCATGTTCTGTTAAGGATTATGTGCCAGGAACAGTATCACTCCGATTTTCATCGAGTTCTAATTTACTCCCACTTACCACTACATTTAGGAATTCCTTCTCAAGGAAAACCGTATGTAGAGCAACAAATACTTTGTTCTCTTGTGGGTGATAGAAGTAATATCCTTTGATTTCCCTAGGATATCCTACAACTAGGCATTTATCCGATTTGGGTTCAAGTTTGGTACCTTCCAAACGTTTAACGTATGCCCATCAACCCCAAATCTTCAGGAATGAGAAACCTGATTTCTTTCCTGTCCATATCTCATACGGAGTCTGTTGAACATACTTTGACATAACCATATTCAAAATAAGTATTGCGCTGTTCAATGCATATCCCCAGAAGGAAATAGGTAGCTCAGTGCGACTCATCATCGACCTTACCATGTCCAACAAAGTTCAGTTTCTCCATTCGGACACACCATTTAATTGAGGTGTTCCGGGAGGAGTCCACTGTGAAAGAATACCATACTCTTTCAAGTAATCAAGAAACTCATTGCTTAAGTATTCGCCACCACGGTCTGACCATAATGTTTTAATACTTTTACCGGTCTTTTTTTCTACTTCATGTCGAAACTCTTTGAATTTCCCAAAGGTTTCCGACTTGTGTCTCATAAGATACACATAACCATAATGCGATGCATCATCCGTAAAGGTTACGAAGTATTCATATCCACCTCTAGCCTGGCTAGATATGGGCCCACATACGTCATTATGAATGAGGGCTAACAGTTCAGTGGCATGTGTACCCTTACCGCTAAAAGGTGTTTTAGGTATTTTGCCTAATAAGCAAGATTCGCAGACGTTATATGAATTGGATCAAATCCGTCCAAGTACCCACTCTTCGAAAGTGTGGATATGCAAGTTTTGTTAATATGTCATAGGCGATAATGCCACATATAGGTTTCATCTTTGTTACTTAATTTAAGTATTTTGTTTGTTACATTATATATTTGAGATTGATTTATATTCAAAATATAATGACCATTATTTACATCAGCACTGCATATCTCCTTATCATTTTTATACATAAAACACCCAGTGTTTCTAAAAACAAAAGTATACCCACATTGGGCCAATAAAGATACATATATAATATTCATAATCAAACTAGGTACATAATAACAGTTTGAAAGATTTAGTACATGCCCTGAGAACAGTTCCAAAAATAAGTCCCAACGGCCAAAACAGCCACTCGTGTCCCATTTCCAACGCGTAGATAAATATCCCATGAGGCTAGTCTTCTGCTAATCTGCAGATCCTGCACATCAGTTCATATATGAGTACCATAACCAAAATAAAAAAATCCAATTTTTAAAACTAGAAGTAGACATGTTTATTTCTATGACAAACATACCTGAAGTCGATGCCTTGCCCGCTTTGATTTCCTTCATAGGTGCCTTGTACTCAAGGTAGTCAAGCTTCCAGTGACCCCGTTTGCCATACTGTAAGCATATATCTTGTGATTTTTCCTTTGCCTTCCCAAAAGACTTTGACGATTTGGCCTTGCTCTTCTTCTTCTTCTTTACACCTCCAGTAGCCTTCGGCCAAGCCTTGGTAGACTAAGATGTTGAAGTGAAGTGCTGTAGGCACTGTATTTTTGCATATAAGTTCCGATAATGAGCCTCATATGGAGGCACTACCCGATAAGTTACGAAAGCCGCGGGAAACGAACATCGGAAGGGACAATTCAGAAATCAATACCTTGTTGGACTTAATTAATTTGCTTAACTTTAGGTTCGCTCGTTGGAACTCTATTTTAAAATTTATCCTCGACCCGAAACCCCGCAAGCCACACACCACTAACCCACACGCCCAAGCCTACAAAAAATCCAAAGCACACGCCCAAATCCCTTCCAAAAAATAATTAACACATGTTAAAATCCAAACAAATCACCTTCCCAAATTAAAGTAAATCAAATTAAATCCCATAGATCCATTTTCTAAACTAAAATAAATCACCTCCCTAAATTAAATAGATCATTTCCTTGTAGCACATTAATTAAAAGATATCCCTCATAATTGCATGATTTATTCCCTTCCCATACAAGGAAAACCCTAAAACTTTCTTATAAAAAGGAGCACAAACAGAAACCTTAAGACCCCGACACAAAGAAAATCCTCATTCATTACCGTCAGATAGCCCTAATATTCCTCTGAAATTGTCGAGACAACAAGCCTTGAAACCTCCCTTAACAGCCGCAAATCACAACTTCAAAACACCATTCGATCACAGAAACCAGCAAGCTCTAAAAATCCCCCCTGCATTACCGTGAAAACAATCCCTAAATACCCTTACATCCACCGCAAACTGTAGTCACAAAAACAGTCCTACATCTATCGTAAAACTGCACCTAAAAAAACTACCCAAACCACCGCAAAAACTGTCCAGAAAACTGCCTTCAAATACCGCAAAAACTACCCAGAAAATAGCCCCCAAATTATCACAAAACTGCCCAAATTGCCGTAAAAACTGCCTAGAAAACTGCCCAAATAACCACAAAAATAGTAGCCAAAACACACCCTAGAAACCGCCCAATTACCTAAAATAGTAACCAAAACAACGACTAGAAAACAACAGAAAAAATAGAGAAAACAGCAGCCCAAAATAGCGAGGCGATGAAGGAAAACAGTGAACCAGTGAACTAGAGGAGTTGCGGAGCATTAACCCTTCCGACGATCGCGTAACGCACTTCCAAGAGGTGACTTAAGAGGTAAGACCTGAGGGCACCCTTTTATTTATTTTCGTCCATCTTTTTTAGTTATTTATTATTATTTCTCTGCATGCGTATTGTTGATTCATGTATGTTGTAGCCATTGGATAAATGATTTTATGTTATCTCTCGTGGTATATCGGATGGATACCCAGACGTAAATTTCGTAGTCGAATCCGAATGGATGGTAGTACGGTCTTTACTTGGGATATAATTCAACGTACCGCTTGAGAAACACACATATTTCGTTTCATCTAATCTTGTGTTTATCCATTGTTTATTAGAAATAGTATGTTATTTTCATGCATGATTTAGTTATTTCTTTCACGTTAGGAATTTAATTATCTCTCTTTAATATTTATGTTTAGACAATTATTGACTTATATTTCCATGTTTATCAATTTAATGTGTTCATGAGATTGTGTGTTTTCCGTTATTCCGACTTACTTTTATGCATGCAAACTTAGATATAGGTTGTATGCGAACTTAGATATAGGTTGTATGCGAACTTAGATATAGGTCTTATGCAAACTTAGGTATAGGTTATATGCAAACTTAGATATAGGTTATTCTTGCGTATGTATGTTGCGTAGACGTGGTTATATTATCGCATAAATCCGTTCATTACAAGTGGCATAAATAAGCGACCATTTCGAACCCAACGGTTTGAGGTCTTCCCTTGCGAGGTATGAGTTCGGCCTTAAATCATTTCCCAGTTCACACTGGGTGGCTACTCCTTTAATCTCCGGTTTAGTCCCCGCGGGCTACTCCGTACTCCCGACCGGGCCGCGAGCTTGGAATAACTTCGTCGATTTCTGTGTCCTACAAGTACGCCTCGTGCTTTTTGCTATTGAAAGCTCTTTTTCCGCCTCTTTCAGTATAGACATTAACTCTCCAAGAATGTCTTCTTGGTTCAACATGTTGTAGTTCATGATGAACCCACTCCAGCTGTCATGAAGAGACTGTAAGATCAAATCTATAGAAGTCTCAGCCTCAAAGACTATGCACAACTGTTCTAGTTGTTCGATGTCAGCAATCATCTGTGACACATGGTGTTCAACAGATGTACCCTCTGACATGCGAGAACGAAAGAGCTTCTTCTGCAACTCATAATTCTGTAACCTAAGATTAGATCGGTGAAGGTCCTTCAATTTCATTATCATCTCATATAGATCCAATCCCTTGTTCTGATGACGTAACTGCAAGGTCATTGCAGCATGCATGACGGATTGAGCAGTTGAGTTGTCATCACTGTGAGTCTTCCAAAGCTCAAGCTCAAGCGGCTGCTCATTTCCGGGCTTAGGCCCGAGAGGTCTCTCTATCGTATAAAGCATTCTCTCAGCCCCCAGGACAATCCAGAGGTTCATTTCCCAGTCAGGAAAGTTCGGACCGTTAAAGACATTCTCGCCCATGATAATGTCCCTAACTCCGATCTTTCCAGCCATCTTAATTACAATAGTCTAACTATTTAATTAACAATATTTGGGTATAATCCAACTGTTACAAGAAAAATAATAGAATATTAGAACAACTAATAAATATATAAAATGAAGAAATAATTTAAAAACGCGTAATGCCAAGTATTTGAACAAAATTTCAAAATCAATACTGGCCTCCCACTATTTTTCGGCGAGCCTCTAACCCTCTGTTGAGTACTCGGGAAACTTGGTTTCCTAGTGGGCTAAGATCCAGTTAAATAACACGCAACCTTCACTTTGTCCAACAAGCTGTATGATATTTAACTAGGTAAATCTCTATGATGAATTGGATATTATCCAATTCCTAGATCTGGTAGGTGGGCCTCTAAGTCCAAAACATATATTCAATATATATGCCAATATATGCCAATATATTTTTCTAACCTTTTCCTCTAAATCAACTAAGCCTTGGCTTTGGCTCAACAAGCTTAATGATTCCAGTTAAGCGGGACCATTGACTTTGGAAAGCTTTGTAATCCATGTCGATGAACAAGAAGTAATCTTGACTTTGGCCAAAAAATCACAACTTGCCCAAGACATGTGATATGGAACAAAGCTTTCATGATTTAAACACATCCGCGATGGACAAAGGTCTTGACTTTGGCCAACAAACCAATGCCAATCTTGGATTTTGAGAATGAATCACTCAATGGAAGGAAATCGCTTAATATTTGTTGAGGGTTTTTCGCGTGATTGGAATCCAATTAATTATCTTTGATTAGGTCTCATCATAAATTCTTAAGCATGCATTCTAAAAGCATAATAAGACGCGATAAATAAATTAATAATGATATGCGGATGGATATCTCACAAATTGTTCCTATAACAAATCACTACATTTCCTCTCCCCGGATAGCACTATTCTAACTTCTACCCAATTATATATTACAACAATGAAACCTCATTACATTGAGGGAATTGGTGAGAAGAGAATTACAAAGAGTCAAGAGATAAAAGCTGGACACGCAAGTCCAATTTAATAAATTCGAAATTTATTACAACCATTTCCAAAATTGCCCTCACCCATCTAATATCCATATGATATATTATTCATACAATACATCCATGTATTCACACAAAACATGTTATTCAATCAATCTAATCCAATTAATTAATCTTTGAATTAAGTGATCATCTAATGTTCAAACAACGATTTGATTTGCACAAGTCCAACTCGTTTGAGAATAAGTACTCAAAGTACCTATTCTCGAATTATATCGAACTACAATTTTAAATCCGATTTAATTTGTATTCAATACTAATTCTTATTTAATTCCAAATTAAATAATTACACTTTTATTAATGTGCCTTTTAGACTTAGATTCTAAATCTAATTTTAATGAGTCTCAAAGTCCAATTAACATCCAATGTCAATTTAATTAAAGTCGAATGAGCTTTCAATTAATTTCTTAAGGCATGGGCTTTGGCCAATATGGGTCAAACCCAAATGCCAATGCCCAATAAAGGAATCACCCTATTTGTCATAAAATTAATTTTGGCCCATTAGGCCTAATTAAATTTAAAAGGTCCATTAATTACATTTGGACTTTATGAAATGGTTTTAGGCCCAATTTGGATCCAATCCAATTATCCTAAACTAACTTGGCCCAACCAAGCCCATAAGGCTAATTATACCAATTTAGCCCAATTCCAAATTAAAGCCTAATTAATTAAATTCTAATATTCCAAATATCATAATTTATTTAATTAAAGTGTATAGCCATAATTAATTAGTTAAATTAACATTTCCAAAACAATAATTTAATTAATTAATTAATTATGCTTAATCATTTTCAATACATGTCCAACACAATTGAAGCAAAACAATCTCATAAACATGCTCTCTAACTCACGGTAATTTAGGCCTTTTATATTCGATTTTGATTTCAATCCGATTAAATCACAAATCAATATACTCAAGCATTTAAACACATCCAATGATCTAAAAAATCAAAATCACCATGAGTTTAGGTTGCTTTATATTCGGCCAAGCCAAAATATTTGGGAAAATTATCTAATCAATTTTTTTCATAAAATTAATCATGCATAACTCTTAGTTATCATAATCTAAGCATACTCAAACAATCAATTTGATAAAATCATGCTCCAAGCAAAAATACCCAAATTCTAGATTATGAACCCTAATCCATTTCATGCTTAAATAGGTTCATTATACCATTTTTAGGTTCTGTAAGAACAATTCCAAGATCATTTAAGCATAAAAGATGTGTGAATACGCAAAGTAAGAATGCGGAAAATACTTACAATGCTCGGTTGGGTGGATGTGTTGAGAACAAAAATATTTTGCTCTTTTAGAAATGCTCCAAGCTTTCTTTGATGAATGAATTCCAAACTCTCGGGAATGATTTCCTTATCACCTTAGAAGACTCTTTAAGTGCTAACTATGGAATAAATTTGCATAAAAAATCTTCTTATGGTCCTTTGTTGTTCACGCTAAAATGAAAAACTTGGAGAGGGAGAGAGGCTTTCACGCCACTTCTGAGAAGAGAGAAAAAGTGAGTAATGTAAAGTGTAAAATGATTTTCAAAAAAACAAAGACCTAAGACCAAATCCAAGGTTGTAGATGTCTTTCACCTTTTCATAATTAAATAATGAAATGGGTAAATCAAGCCATCAACCACTACCAAATTCCATCAACATAAAGTGATGAGAATGACATATGATGTGACTTGATGTGGCCCCACTTTGATTAAAAATCTGAGTGGGCCCGCAAATATATTCTGGGCTCGGGTTCGTTAATTTCGAAATAACAAATTTTTCATTGCGACTTAATTAAATCAAATTTAATTAAATAATATGCCTAGCAAAATTACTATTAAAGTCATTCGCGAATTAATTCTAAATTAGTTCGTTCGCCCAAATTAATATCCAATTTTAATTCCATTATGAAATCTAATTTCATTTAATATATTGAATATATTATTTAATCGATTAATTCCAAATTAATCGTTCTCTCTCTTCTAGTTGAATTTTATCCTAAATAAATTCTTACCGTAATTAATCCCAGATTAGTTTTCTCTCTCTCCTAATTAATCCCATATTAATTATGTTCGAGTCAAGCGTCATCGGTGAATCTTCGGGAAGCGACCCATGAGATCCCTAGATATGTTAGCAGTAAATCTGATCGTCGGACTATCCGAACACGTGCATACCCAGTACCACGTTCTGACCGATTTACAAGACATGGTTGGCTTCTAACAAAGCACCGTGCCTACCCAATTCTCCAGAAATATTTCTTAAGGAATATATAATCTATGTCAGGCGTAGTATACATAGTATTGCATATTGCGATCCAGTATCGGATATCACATGCAAGGCCTAGGGTTGGAATAGTGTCTGCCCCGTATGAAGCATATATCGGATCACAAGCAACTAGTCTCTTTAATCGGATAATCATGACCTTGTCATATCATCGCGATAGTTGCAACATAAGAGAGTACTAGTTCTGTATCCCTGCGTGATCATCATCTTCATATGACAGAAGTGATACTTCCATCTTGACATCACACCCAATACACTACGATTCTCAATAAACCCAGAAGAGGCATACACAGAACCTGTTAAAGTCTCGGATGACAAAACCAAAGCGTATTGATTGTCGCAAGTAATAGCGATGCAAGTCTCATGTTAAGACCAAATAAACCTACCCTGAATCAGATTCCTATAGACACATAGTCATACTACCAATGGGATCCAGAACGAATCTGTTTCCGTACCATTGGTAAATAGAACCTCCTTTTACAATCGCATGAGTATCCAATACCTAAATATATGAGAACTATGTCGTTACGCTTCCATAACATGCACAAGTGCAATACTACTCTATTCCGTATTATCGATGTTCAGTCTCGATAATACTACAACTAGGGATCTTTAATGATTAAACCTTTAGTGGATTGATATTGTCTCATATCTTATAATCCGGAACTAATCATAAGGACTTTTATCATTTATATATTTAAGTAATCTAATTACAAAATGATAAAATAACAATTTCCATTGTCACATAGTTAATTTGTACAAAAACCATAATATCTTTTACAAATAGTGACGCTTTGGGTCATAATTGTCCAACACGGTAATCATAAAAAAACCCTAATTTTCTTCTCATTCACGTGAAAAACCCCTCTAAAATCAACAAACACACAACCTAAACACAAAAAAATTAAATAAAATACAAAACAGTGAGCCAAGAGACTTAGACGCCCTCTGAACCAAAAAAACACATCCACGGCTGACACATACACACACCTTTCTCTTATACACACGCTCGACAACACACACTTACACACTTTTTTCTTACACACACACTCACACAGGGCAATTAGACACACATACACACTCGATAACACACACTTACACATAGCAACATACACTCACACGCAGCAACAAATCCTTTAACCCAAGAATAAAACAGTCCTAAATAACCAGCCAAACCGTGATAAAAAATAACAAACAACCGAGAAAACTAAAGCCAAAAAATTGAGAAAATAGCCCCTGAGCCACCAAAAATAGCCCCTAAAACAGTCCCAAAATAATCACCAAACAGTAGCCAAATCAACCAGCAAAACAGTACCGAAAATAACCCAAAAATAGCACCCCAAAACTGTGAAACAGCGAGTAGAAACAGTGAAATAGCAAACTAGAAAAATAGTGAAGCTTTAATCCTTCCGGCAATGTCCCAATGCACTCCCGAGAAGCGACTTAAAAGGTACGACCTGAGGGCACCATTTATTATATTTATTTTGGTGCTCTGGACGCGGCATGCTTGATTGGATGTGAAATACGTCCAGCCGGGCATGCGAGGTCCTATATTAAAAACGGCCAATCTTTTGGTCACATCTTCCTTATTTATTTAGTTAATTATCTTCTTGTATATTTACTGTTATTTATCATTCCGCACTTAGTTTCATATTTTATCTTTATTTATTACTTCACATTTACTTTATTGTTAATGTTTATTTATTGTTTCGCATTCATTTTATTATTTACTTTTATTTATCATTCCGCACTTAGTTTTGTATTTTATCTTTATTATATTATTTCACATCTATTTTTATGTCTGTTTACATTACATTAATAATTGTGTGTATTATCCATTGTGGTATATCTGATGGAAAACAAGACATAAATTTTATAGCCGGATCCGAATGGACGGTAGTGCGGTCGGTACTTGCGATACAACTTCATGTACCACTCGAGAAATACTCATAAATGTGTGTTCATTTCATTATGGGTGCTATTTTCGTAAGAACGTTCGAACGCGTTTTCAAACGCAACTCAAACGCATGGATCCTGCCTCACTCCGTTCGAATGTGTTTTCGAACACTACACGAATATAAACTCTTTGGAACACTTTCTTTGAACACGTTTATGGATGCTACACAAACGCGCACACTGGACAACCTCTTTCTTTATATTTTATGCATTTTTGTCTCTTTAGTTATTTATTTTACATTATGTGCTTAATCATTTGCATTTATTCTTAACACTTTTTACTATTCTTATGATTTACATTATCATACTTCTTTATTTAATATGCTTCTAGAACTATGTATTTGATTTTATTTATATTCATGTTTATGGGTGTGCAAATTTGTGTGTTTATTTTAATTATTTTGCATGTGCTGCATAAGACTTGGTTATACCATTGTGTGGACCCGTCCATTATACTGGCATAAGTAAGGGACCATTCTGAACCCAACGATTTGAGGTCTTCCCTTACGAGGGGTGAGTGCGGCCTTAAATCATTTCCCAGTTCACACTGGGTGGTGAGTCTTTTATTCTCTGGTTTAGTCCCCCGCGGGCTACTCCGTACTCTTTAAAGGCTGCGAGCCCAATAGTGTCGTGGTTGCCAAGTATCATAGGCATAACGATAAATCCTGCTTCACTCCTACAAGATGTTACTCAGACCTCCGATTGTTTGTTGGGCGTGGAATCATGCTAATGATATCCTACGTGTATCAAGATAGGATCTGTCAATCCTGTGTATAGGGCATATGTATTCATTATATGAATAAAAATATATTAAATCCATGGCCGTGGTATACTACGGAAATAAGTTTCAAGTGTTATTTAGAAGATTGCTAATAGATATGTCGACATGATTTTACCCCTAGAGATTTGACATTTATATTTATATCTGTGGGATAATTTGGATACCTGTGGTGGAGGGATTATACGTATGCGATGACCTCGATCTGTATGATTCAACCAATTTATATGTGGTCATCATAATTTTTGGGTGGGTAAATTATGGACAGAAAATTGGATTTCGTGATGGATATGCCTGAATATAGAGAGTCTCAATAATGAATTATACTCCTAGAGCACTAAGGTAACTTTTATGAATAATGGAGATTATTTATAAATCATTTAACAGTTAAACAAAAAATACATATAAAAGGACCTAATGGTCATTTTCTAATTAATGTGTATTTGTATTTAATATTTGATATTATTAAACACACATTAATTAATTATCAAATAAAATATTTGACATATATCATTAATATATGTATTTGAGATTTTTAAAGTAAATATAATACATATATTTAAGATATTTGTATTTAATTATTTTAATGTTAAATGATTAAAGTAATTATTTTATAAATATCTTTTAGCATGATTAATGGTTAGGAAATGGCACCTTTTGATTGCTAACACTTGTTAAATTAATTTATGGTAATGGTTATCATTTTGAACAAGTAACTAATCAAATGAAATTTAAATTAAATCTTGTATTTATTTTTTCTAATTCACACCAATTTGGAGGAATAAATATAAGGTTTTTTTTGGTTTCATTTTCTTATAACAAAACAAGTTACCTAAATTATTAAAAGTAAAGTTTGAGAGAAAAGCTTGAAGAAGAATGGAAAAAACTTAAGGAAAAATTGATTTTGTAAGTATTTTCCAACTTTCTTCAACTAGAAAAATATTTCCATGTTTCTAAGCTTCAATATGTGTTGTTTAGAATTTTCTTTACTCTTTAAGTATGTAATTAAATTGGTTTGAGACTTGTTGGAAAGATGTTTGCATGTTTATTAACAAAGTATGCTTATAATTGGTTATTAAACTTGTTGGAAAGATGTTGTTTAAACTATTCATGTGTGTTTAAACTAAATATGCTTATAATTGGTTATGAAGCATTCTAATGATTAATTAGTAATCAAGTTGTCATTCTAGAGTTTTAAGACCACTCATTTATGACCTAGAATTATTCTTGAGTTATTTCAAGTGGTGATACTTGTTTGATGTGTTAAAGAATTGATTAAAGTATTGAATTTATTCATTTAGCGTAAATTGATCAATTGAAGTAATTTGTGAAATTT